>QANX01001108.1:0-65743 GCA_003254975.1 Ochetophila trinervis | reverse complement strand
AATGCATTTTCCTTGCAATCAAGTACAGTATAATCTTTGTTTCCTCATCTATTTCTAAAACCCTAAAAGAAAATCATAATAATGAGGTTATGAAGAAGAAATAATTGTTTTTCAACAAAAATGGCATAAATGCTTTTTGGGACCAATAATTATAAAAGGCACAAATTCAAACAATAGGTGCTTGTTGAGCATTCAAAGGACCCAATTCCCATACAGTGAAAAATTTGTATAGAGCTCAGTCAGGCATTTACACAAACCTTAAAACGCCATGAGAATTCACAAGGATACAGTGGAAGATTGCTGAGCAACTGTAAATCAAAGTTGATTCACTCAACAAAAACCTTTTCATATCACTGCCGAGCATATAGTGAAATATGTAATGATTGATATACAGAGCTTAGTCAGGCATTTACAAAAACACTAAAACACCATGAGAATTCATAAGCATACAATGAAAGATTACCAAGCAACTGTAAATCAAATTTGATTCACTCAACAACAACCTTTTCAGAAGATTGCCGAGCATACTGTAGAATATTGCCAAACATATAGTGAACGATTCACTCAACAACAACCTTTTAAAAAAAAAAAAAAAAGAATGAAAAGAAAGCAAGAACAAAATTTCAATAAAACAAACAACAAAACATGGAAAAAAAACTAACGAATATTCCAAATTTGCTGAGCAGCTGTAAATCATGTAGCTTGGGTCCAATTGGCTTTTTCCAAGCATTTCCTATCAATTATATTGAATAGAAAAAGTGTCAAAAATCAAAATTTTCAAAAGCAAGGCAAAAAACTAAAATTTTCAGTATGAATCAGATCGATATTANTACATTTATTTATTGTTGTGCAATTTTCAATGCACGACTATAATTATATTTAATTTTATATTTTTTCTTTTATACATATAAAATTACTTTGCTGGTTGTATGTTTTATATATTCATATTATGCATTGATTATTTATTAGAAAATGAAAAATAAAGAGTGTGATAAATAGAACCATTGGAGTTGAATAAAAAATTACAATCTTTATTTTATAAAATTATTAAATATGCTGCTTTATTTTAAAAATTATGCTCTTTAAAATAAGGAGCACTATTGGAAATGCTTTAATCGAGCCATACGAGTCCAGAATAGTCTTGGGCCCATTCAACACTTTTGATTCTCATAGGATATTTCTTCTATCAAAAACTAAATTCCATTGAAGAAAAAATCATGCGGCTGATAAACATTTCCAATCCCACAATTAGAAAAGGTTAGGTGCATCGTTAGGCATATAAAAAAATATAAAAGTTCAAAATTCGATCAAATATGTCTAAAAATCTGGCTCAAATTCAGCCAGAATCCAATATGGTCCGAGCTCGAAACCACCCGAGTTCTTTTGAGCTGGACTCGGGCTTTAGATTTTAAGTATAGACCCAGCTCGAGCCCGACCCATTGGCCATGTCCAAAGCCTGGTACGAACTTGACTTATTTGGGTTAGCCATAATTATAGCGTGATAATTTTTTTTTTAATTTTTTTTATGTCTAAAAAATATATGTACAAATTATAAACCACATCTAATTAATAAATAAATAAATAAAATAATAATTAATTATCTATTATTGTTTATATTATATATAATCAATCTATTTGACATGTCCAACGCATATTACTATTTAACATAATGAATTAATAGCTAATTTTATAAAGTGCATGAACAATTTAAATATCAAGTTTCTTTTTTATTTTATAAAGGTATGGTCTCAACAATCTAAACTTCTAATTTAATATATATATATATATATATAATTATAAGTTTCATTTTAATTGTCATTTGCTTGGAAATTTTTATAGAAAAATAATAATAAAAAATAGGCAAAGTATATTATTTTTAAAATTAAGAGAGTTGAATGAATAGTATATATTTATCAAAATCACACATTAAATCATTCTAAAGCCTATGATCTAAAAAAAATTAGAACAAGAATTAATTGTATTAAAAAAATTATTATGATATTTGTGCTCTAACATTTTGCAATACATATCAAATAACTTTTTATTGTTTGGCAATAAACATGAAATAATGTTAATTATATACGATTGACTGGAAAATAGCATTTATAAGAACTGAAGATCTCAAAACAAAAAGTGAATTACTAGCAGATATAGAAGTCATGCAACTAGATGATGTTGAAGATGAATCAATACAAGCCTATATTATTTGATAAATTATGTAATTGAATTTTTCTTTCTAATATTGTAATTTAACTTATTTTAAAAATTGCAACATAATTAAATATATTATTTACTTAATATGTATAATAAAGATCAAAATTATTATATTTGAAATATGAAGTTATTTTTTTATAAGAAATAAAATTTATGATGTATTTTAAATACATAAAATTATTAAAGACTTTTATTCTGTAATTTTCAATTTATTATATATATTTTTTAGCATTTTATAATTTTAATTTTATATTAATAAGTTTAGATGGAAAATATTTGTTGTCTTAAATTGTACTTGTTTATTATTTATTTTATATTTTACAAATATCATAATACTAATTTTAATTTTTTATATAATATATTTGAATAAAAAAATAAATATTTTAAAATTAAATTTTAAATTTTAAATTCAGATTTAAACTTTAAATCTGAAATTCGAGCCAAATAATCAAGCTCAAAGTTCAGCTTGATATTTATAAAGCTGGAGCTCAGCTTTAAAATTTAAATATTGGCACGGCCTGCCATACTTTTCTATCTAATCTCAAAAAGTCCAGCTTGAACTCCCCCGAACTTGAATTTAGGCCCGGGAGCCCGAATTCACAAAATATCACATTTGTAAAGAATCTCACACATCACGATGATGCAGGCTTTTTCTGGCCTATTCAAAACAACTACTTTCAATTAATGACAAAACCACAGCCACTTAGAGATAGAGTCGCAAAAAAAAGAGCTATACTATATACTGTTTTATGTTTCATATATACAATCTGCAACCTTCAGAATTTATTTATTTATTTTTTCAAAAAAACACTTTATTTTCGTTTGAATTTTAGTATATGTGGGCTCTACTTTGCATGCTTTGTCGTGGAGTGGGAAGAGAGGGGAATTCATGCTTATCTTGAGGATGCATGAAACTCTCCACTGTTTCTTTATACATTTGTAAATATAACGGACGGTGAAGATGCATCCCACATGGACACAAAGAAACAATTACGATGGCGGTTTTACAATCTTGGCTGGCCATTACACGTGTCGTTCTCTGCGTTCCTATGCTTTTCCGATGGCCTATGCATGTTCCGAAGATTACACAAATTTCCATCATCAGCTGGCCTTCATTATATAAACCATTCAACCTCCACACTCTTCTTCTTCAAATCATTTTTTTATTTTTACATTTTTGCTTTGTCTGAATCTCTGCCTTCAATTTCCATGGCGGCCTCTGTTGATCCGCTTGTTGTTGGGCGTGTGATCGGCGATGTGGTGGACATGTTTATCCCAAAGGTGACTATGTCCGTTTACTTTGGTCCTAAGCATGTCACTAATGGCTGCGATATAAAACCATCCACTGCCATCAACCCGCCCAAGATCACCATCACTGGCCATGCTGATGAGCTCTACACTCTGGTTTGCTTTCTTCACCATGCATGTGTGTTTTTTTTATGGAAACTTCGATTGTCAATGTGTTATATATGGTTTATATCTAAACAAGCTAGATTGACTTGTATATGTATATGCAGGTTTTGACTGACCCTGATGCTCCTAGCCCAAGTGAGCCAAGCATGCGAGAATGGGTTCACTGGTCAGATATATGTCTACATATATTAATTCTTGCATGGACTTTCCTTGTTTTACACAAATTCATAGAATTTTGCTTTGGTTAATTTCAGGATCGTCGTGGATATTCCAGGTGGAACAAATCCATTCCGAGGTAAAAATAGATATGTTAAAAAGTATATAATTCAATTCTAAATTTAGTTATTTTTTTAGATTTGAGCTTATAAAAACGTGGTATTAGACTGTTCGTTGGATAAGATGAATACTCAAATCTTTTTTTAGAGCTTTTTTTTCTTCGTCAACACTCTTTATTTATATCTCACCTCTGCATGCATGCAAAAAACTCTACCAATTGTTTTTCACTCTGCAATTATGTATTCTTCATTTTCGATTTCGAATGATTTTCAAACGTTTCGTGGTTCAGATATATATATATATATATATATGTATATGGTAGGCGGTGGCAGCTAATATATATTTTTATATATATATATATATAACCAGCACTACTCCTGTTCTTCATATCCTTACTTACCATGTTCGTTATAAATAATTATAAAATATTAAATACTGAGCAGTGCAGGGGTTTTATTTGATTGATTGGGCGAGAAAGAATCTAGATCTGCTCTAACTCTTTCATTTCCAGGCGCTCACACACACAAACAAACATACATGTGCATATGAATTTGGCCTCATCAGAATGTTTTTCAGGAAACCAAAACGTTCAGGCGCACATCACAATCACCTGAATCGATGTGCCCTATATTCTCGAAAAATATTCATATATACTCCTATAGTTTCTACACATCTGTCTCTAGCCGCAAATTTTCCCTCTATATTTTTGGTTATTTTTTCCATTAACCTACACGTGTCCAAACATTAGAGAGCTAGTCCCAGCACCATCCACGTGTTGGTTGCAGCACTGACTTATTATTTATTTTCCCAATACAATTTGCTTCTAATTCATGAAAAAATCATTTTTTTATATTTTTTATATTTTAGGTTTTGGTATTTGCTTTTTCTTATATTATATGGTGCATAAGATAGAGATTAAGCGACACTTGCCCGTGTTACAAACACAAAAGTTGAAAGCACTTACCAAAAAAAAAAAAACACAAAAGTTGAAAGCGACACGTTCGTGCCACTTGTCATTTTAACTGTGTCAACATGGTTGCCTCTTAGCGTTGAGTCACTCCAGCTGGCAGCTTCTGAGGCTGTACACGTGTCTAACATGTAGAAGCACAATAAAACTGACATTTTTCAAAAAATAAAATAAATTTGGAACAGGAACTGAGATTCTGCCGTACGTGGGACCGAAACCGCCGGTGGGGATACACCGGTACATCCTGGTTCTGTTCCAGCAGAAGAACCCAGTTGGGGTGGTGGAGGAGCCTGCTTCTCGAGCCAACTTCAACACTCGCTTATTCGCTTCGCGGCTCGACCTTGGGCTGCCTGTTGCCACTGTCTACTTCAACTCTCAAAAGGAGCCGGCTAACAAGAAACGCTGAAGCTAGCTTTCGGCTTTAATTTGCATATATGGCTTCCAAACAACTCGTTTCAGAAGAATAAAGGAGTGAGTGAGAGAGAGTATAGTAATAGTAGTAGTAGTTTAAGCTTAGTATGTTTAAGTTTATAAGCTTAGTGTTATGTCTAAATAGTTCTGTTTTTTTTTAATCGTTTTTTCAACTTTATTATAATGAAACCTTGTTATTTCACTTCTTTTAAATTTCAATTTTTTTTTTTCTTTTCAATATCTTCGTCTAAAACTGTCTCAGCTTTTCGGTAAATGATACAAATTTAAACACCTCTTGTTCAATATAAAAAAAAAAAATATGATAAAAATTCAATATTTTGATGCTGAATTTGGAATAATGCTTAATGGTGTGAAACAAGAGAATGCTTTACCATAATACCATTTGTATATGGTTAACATGTCGAGAAAATAAATCAAGCCGATCATTATATTAGGAAATAATTATGCCAATAAGAATGAAAGGTTTTAACTATGAAATAATTTTGTAATTAAATTGATTGATTTGTTTTCCATAGTTTCCAAATAGGGTTAGACTCCACATATATATAAACTCCCTATTGTACGTCATTTTACACAATATAGTAAATATTGTTAGGGTAGTTTTGTCTTTTACCTTTAATATTACCAACTCAGCTTACACATCAGCTAAGTTGTTAAGCTTTAACAGTTGGATTAGTTAGTTTTATGGTATCAGAGCTCAATATTTGTTAACAATGGTGTCGAAAGAAATACAAGGTGATCAAGAAGCACCAGTCATCTCAAGTGCTGGCTTCAATCAAGCAAGATCTGCCATGGATTTGGTGCGTAAGAATGTAGTCACAATTTCACCGTTTCCAAGTTCTCTTATGCAATTACGTCTTGTAAATTTTCTATTCTGGAAAACACAAGTTTTGGCCTTACTTCGCGGACATCAACTGGATAACTTTGTTCTGCGTGAAGAACCTCTGTTTTTGGAGGATATCATTGGTTTACAAGGAGATGTTGATAGTGAGATTTTACAAAGCTTTACTCTTGAGCAACAATGGAGGATTTTACAAGATCAGTTCATACTCGGCTAGTTGGTTTCAGCTATCTCTCATCAAATTTCTAGACTGATAATTGGTTTAAAGACTTCAAGAAGGATCTGGAGGGTGTTAGAACTGAATTTGGCATCCAAGTCCAAGATGAACCAAATCCAGATAAGGATTCAACTTCAGAACATTAAGAAAAGCTCTCTTCCAATTTCTGCCTACTTTTTGAAGATGAAGAATGTTGTTGATCAACTAATTGCTAGAGGTGGATTGGTTACGGAAGAAGAATTGGTATCTTATATTCTTGGTGGACTCGGACCAGAATATGAAAACTTGGTGATCAATTTGACCACATGATCTGTTCTTCCCAGTCTTGATGAGGTAAAGCAACATCTTTTATATTGTGAGAATAGACTTTAACAACACAATACCTCTACTATTATAGATTTGAATTCCAATTTTGGTAATTCTATGCATCTGGTGAACACAAACAATGCTTATGACTTGTCTACTGACTTTGCTGCTAAATTGAATCAAAATTTGTCCAATGATCAAACCGAGTATATGGAAGTAGGACCTGTGCACTCTAATTCTACTCCCAAACTTGTGTTCAATACTGTCAAGTCACAATCTTCAAATTTTGACTCTACTAATAGAACCACAGACTCTAGTTCTCAAGTTGACAACACAAACGATGTCACTGAAAGTTTCGTGGCAAAGGCAGAGGGAAACTTAATAGGTTACAATGTCAAATTTGCAAGAAGTTGGGTCACACTGCAGATATATGCTACTAGTTCAAACTTGACCATACCACAGGCAAACATGGTTCAGTTTTCTGGCCTGCCTCAGCTGTCTCCATCTTTATATGGTCCTTATGGTCATTATCTTGGCAGATATGGGAATATGAATGGTTTACCTAGTACTCTTGGTCAAGCTTTTCACACTACTATGCCATTGTTTAATCAGTTTCCTGGAATGGGAACTAAATTTGAGTTTCAGAGCTCACCTGCTTTGTTTAATGCATCTCCACAAGTTCTTCTTGGTCAAAATGAGTCTCCACAAGCCTTAACCTCCCACTATATTACACCTGTTTTAGTGGGGGACCCAAGCTGGTATTTGGATGGTGGAGCAACAAATCATGTTGCTTCCAATAGCTCAGCTATTCTTCAGCATTCTGACTATAATGTTAAGCATGAATTGCTTGTAGGCAATGGAGTTGGTGTTAAAATCACTGGACTTGGCAATACTGTCCTTTCAGGCTATTATGGATATATGATTTTACTCAAAGATGTCTTACTTGTTCCTACTATAGCTAAAAATTTACTTAGCATTTCAAAACTAACTCAAGACAATAATGTTAGTGTTGAATTCTTTGCTAATGTTTGCTTTGTTAAGCACAAATAGCTGGGAGTAGTGGTGTTTCTAGGAACTTTTGAAAGAGAACTTTACAAGTTAGAAATACCAAGTTTGAGGACATCTAACTCTCTGTCGTGCCTTTCCCATAGCAGTCTCACTCCTCCAGCTTCATCTTCAGAAAGATCTCCTGCTCATTCTGCTTCAAACTTCTCAAATTCATCAAGATGTTATGCTTCTATTTTTGGTGATAGGAATAATGTCAAATCTGATTTGATCTCCTTAGTTGCTTTGTCTGTAAATAAATCTTCAATTGTTTCAATTGATCTTTTGCATCGAAGACTTGGTCACTCTTCATTACCTGTATTGAACCAAGTTCTCAAACTTTGTAATACTGTTTTCAATAATAAAGGAATCACTTTAGATGCCTCTACTTTATCCTTTTGTGATGCCTGCAAGTATGGAAAGCAACATTGGGATCATTTTCCTATTGTCTCCACAAAAACCACTGCTCCACTTGAATTGATTCACACAGATTTATGGGGTCCTTCCCCTACTTTATCTAAAGAGGGATACAGATATTACATCAACTTTGTGGATGATTTTACTAGATACACTTGGGTATATCCTTTGAAAACCAAATCCGAGGCTTTTGGCACTTTTGTCCAATTTCACAAAATGATAGTTAAGCAGCTGTCTCTTAAAGTTAAATGTTTACAATCAGACATGGGAGGGGAATATAAAAGTTTTGTTCCTTATCTAAAAGAGCATGGAATTCTATTCAGACATTCCTGCCCTTATACCCATAATCAGAATGGTAAAGCTGAAAGGAAGCACAGAAAGATTGTTGAAATTGGTCTAAGCTTCTTGTCTCAAGCACACATGAGTTTGGAATTCTGGTAGGAAGCCTTCAATACATCTGTCTACATTTTTAACAGACTTCCTACTGTTGTTTTGAGGTATGATAGTCCTTTTCAGAAACTTTTCAATACTATTTCAGATTATGATAGATTGAAGGTTTTTGGTTGTGCCTGTTTTCCATATCTTTGACCTTATCATACTAAAAAATTTCAGTTTCATACATCTAAGTGTGTGTTCATTGGATATGCTGATGGATTTAAAGGGTACAAATGTTTGCACTCATCTGGTAGAATTTACATTTCCAATAGTGTTGAATTCAATGAGAATGAGTTTCCATTTCTCACTGGTTTTACAAATTCATCAAAAGATCACTCACATTCAGCCAATAGTGATACTTTGGGTTCACATATAGTTCCAACAAGTCTCAATAAGGTTCATACTTTAGTTACTGTTGAAATTCCAGCTTCATCTGTGCAAATTCAAAATTTGGATACCTTGGTTATTGATAATACACATTATGGGGCTGTGCAAGGTTTTCAAGAGGAATGTTAAGCCAATAATGGTGCTTTGGGGTAAGATATAATTCCCACAAGTCTCAATAAGGCTCATACCTTAGTTACTGCTGAAATTCCACCTTCATCTGTGATAATTCAAAATTTGGGTACCTTGGTTGTTGATAATGCACATTCTGGGGCTTTAGACAGTGAAAATAGTAAATATGTTGTTTCTAGAGGAGTTACTGGGAACTGTGACACTTTGAGATCTAATTCCATTCCAACAAGTCTAAATAAAGGTACTACATTAGCTGATGCTCGAATTCCAGTTTCCTATGCTGAAACTCAAAATTTGAGTCCTCCTGTTGTTTCTGCTTCAGCAACTAGGATTGACCAGGAGATCAGGTGTGTCCATTCTGTTCCATTTTCAGAAACTTTAGTCTCCACAAGTGTCAAAGGTGCTACTGCAACTGATAAAGGTTCTCTTTCTCCTATTTCTATGGAATTTCAAAACTTGGGTACTCTAGTTTTTGAAAATGCACATTCTGGGGCTTCAGACAGTGAAAATGATCGAACTAGTGAACATTGTCAAAAATGTGGTCTCACTCAGTCTGAGAATGTCAACACTTATGGTATTCAACTTGAAGTCAGTTTGCCTATTACTCACAATTCTCATCCTATGCTCACTAGATCAAAGAATGGCATTATTAAACCTTGAGCTTTTCAGATTACAAAGTTGATTTTTGCTTCTCAAAGGCAGAATGTTCACATTAGAGACATTGACTAAACCACATCTCAGATGTCTACACCTACACCTCCTTACTTAGGCAATGCTTTCTCCTTTGAGCCTAAAACAACAAAAACTGCTTTGCAATGTCAAGAATGGTAAGCAGCCATGGATAAGAAGTATAATGCTCTTATGGATACAGGTACATGGAATCTAGTTCCTTACACTCCTGAAATGAATATTGTTGGAAATAAATAGGTATATAGAATCAAATATAATGCTGATGGTAGTGTGGAAAGATTTAAGACTAGGTTGGTTGCAAAAGGGTTTAATCATAAACCTGATTTTGATTATTTTGAAACTTTTAGTCATGTGGTTAAATCCTTCACAATCAGGGTTATTCTAACCTTGGCTCTCACATTTGATTGGCCAGTGAGACAGTTAGACTTTAATAATTCCTTTCTAAATGGCAACTTACAAGAGACAGTCTACATGGCTCAACTTGAAGGATACATTAGTCCATCACATCCTACCTATGTGTGTAAGTTGCAAAAGGCTTTCTAGGCTCCAAGAGCATGGTTTGACAAACTCAAGTCTTCCCTTGAAAGAAGAGGTTTTATTGGCTCTGTGGCAGATAGTTCATTGTTTATCTTAAAGAATAGTAATGTTCATTGTTTCATTCTCATCTATGTTGATGATTTAGTCATTACTGGCTCCAAGTCTGTGTTTATTTCTACCCTCATTGCTGATTTACATAATGAATTCTCCTTGAAAGATTTGGGAGATTTGAATTATTTTTTGGGCATTGAGGTTGACAGATCCAAAACAGAGATCAAGTTATCACAAAGGAAATATGTTAATGATCTTTTGGTTAAGACCAAGATGCATGAGGGAAAAAGTTACTCTACACCAATGATCACAGGGAGACAATTATCATTGTTTGATTGCGATATTTTATAGAAACCTGAAGAATACATGAGTGTTATTGGTGCTTTTCAGTATCTGATTATCACAAGACCAGACATAACATTTGCTGTCAACAAACTTTGCCAATTTGTGCATGCTCCAAGGACTGCACATTGGGAAGCATGTAAACAGTTGCTTAGATATCTTAAGGGTACAAGGGATTATGGCTTGGCTCTCAAGAAACCAGATAAGGATAGGCTTATATTCCATGGTTTTGCTGACAGTGATTGGGCTTGTAACCCGGATGACAGACGATCTTGTAGTGGCTATTGTGTGTTTCTAGGTCCTAAGCTTGATTCTTGCAGTAGCAAGAAACAGTCAGTGGTGGCAAGGTCTAGCACAGAGGCTGAGTACCGAGCCTTTGCCAATATTACCATTGAATGAGCTGGCTGCTACAACTCACAGTGGAACTTGGTTTATTGTTAAAGCCACCAATTATATGGTCAAACAATTTGGGAGCAGTTGCCTTAGCTTACAATCATGTTCTTCATGCTAGAACTAAGCACATTGAGATTGACATTCACTATGTTAGGGACAAGGTGCTTAGCAAAGCAATGGAGATATGATATGTTCCTACTGAGGAACAAACAACAGACATCTTCACCAAAGCATTAGGCGCTACTCGATTTGTTTATCTCCGAATGAAACTTGGAATAACATCAAGCTAGCCTTCTGGAGCTGGCCTGGGCTTTAATTGAGAGGGGATGTTAGGGTAGTTTTGTCTTTTACCTCTAATATTGCCAACTCAGCTTACACATCAGCTAAGCTGTTAAGCTTTAACTGCTGGACTAGTTAGCTTGTTAAAGCTTTGCGTAGCAAGCTGGTTAGTTGCAGTTAGAATTGGTTAAAGCTCAGGTATATAAACCTTCAAGCAACATCTTGTAATGTAATGAAAAATTACAAATCAATACAATTACATTTCTTCGATCTTCTCTTTTCTTTCTTTCTCTAGAAGTTTTCGCATTCAACTTTTATCATAAATATAATATTATTTGTTTTCCACCAATGCGCCCCGCAGTTTCAATATTTTTACACTTTACCCAGTTTAGTAGCGAAATAGCTTAAAATAGAAACAACGCAGTTTTGCCTTTTAAAGTTGTAAATGGTGCAATGTGAGTCCAAAATTTTCCTGTTGTAACTTTTTTTAGCTGCTAAATTACATTTATTAGAACATAATTTTCATTCTAAGTATACTTGCTCTAAGAAAAGGAATCTCCTCATGGGCAATGTAGATGCACCTTAACAGTTAAAAAGTCACTATTTAAAGGTTTTTAACTGATGTTGTACCACTACAAACTTTAAACGGTGTTAGTGCTAATTCAATTCTACATGGATAAAGTGTAAAAATATTGAAATTACAAGACCTATTGATGCCAAAAAACCATATTTTTTATTATAATAAAGGAAGGCGTATGTATTTATACAATAGTTGAAACAGAGTACTTTAAATTTTTAGTTAAAAAAATTTAAAGAGAGAATTGTATTAGTGAAAAAAGAAAATTAAAACTTACCATTTATAAACTTGTCATTCTAAGCAAGCATTTCTTTTAGCAATTTCCAAAGCTTGAATAACAGCAAGGAGCTCAATCTGAAAAGCATAACATTTTCACAAAACCTCGACTATTGAGAAAAATCGCTCCACTTCCAGCTAAACTAGGGCTACCCAAAGCAGCCCCATACAAAAAAAAAAGTTGTTAATTTATTCAAATCAAATCAACAATAAATGAGATATCATTGGCAAGGGGATAAATATCTGGCCGTCCAAATCAAGCCTTGTCAATCTTTAAGTAAAGCCTCCATATATCGACCTGTGGGTCTCTATTAATTAAAGTTGTTAAATTAAACAAAGAGTAATGCTAGAGGTATACCAAATAATTTTATTCAAATATAAGTGATATGTGTCAATATTTTATTGTTTAATATATTAATATAATCTAGTTATGTAAATATGTAAACTTTTGAAGATATAAATGTAATTAAATATTAACTTATAACACTTGATACTTGGTAGGTTTTATTTGGTTCGTACCTCTAACATTACACTCTCAAACAAAAGCTCAACGATATTTACATATGTATATGTACATGTGTTATTACTTACATATACACGCACACATGCATTTTTAACATTACCATAGGTTTGGGCACGGTAGGAAATGAGTGGATATGAAGAGCGTTGATGGCCATGCATGGCCTTCTCAACCAAGCAATCCTTACTTATTTCTCAATTTCGCTGTCTATCCGACCTTGACCATTACATATAAAGAAAATGCTAATTTTTACAATTACATATAAAGAAAAATTACAACGAAAACTAACCAGAGACAAACTTACATAGCATTTGAAATTCTAAAAAGGGATCAAGGTCGAACAGACAATGAGATCAAGAAAATTAAGCAGCAAGGGATTGTTCACATGACAAGGGTAGCATGGAAATCACTCACCCATGCATTTTCTAATCCTCATTCAACAGCTTGCCCAATGAGCAAGAATATATAGACATATATACATACATATATATATATATATATAATATGGATATGTAAAGAGAGAGAAATGATTGGGTATGAAGACAGGTTACTGGTGGTATATATTTATACATGTTTACCTATCAATATTGACTAACAGATGGGGCTTTTCAGGTGCGGATGAGGGAGTCTAGTGTGTGATGAAAAGAAAGAAGAATAAAAAAATTGGATGATGATAAAAGAAAGAGTAGTAGTGTTTGATGTGTAAGGGGGTACGTGGATGAAATTTGATAGGTTGAAGAGTAGTACTATATTAACGATTAACCCAAAAATAATTAAAGTAAGAAAGGTTCTCGACCCTCCTAGCTAACAGGTACACAACCTTAATGATCTTTACCTACCCACCAAAGAAAACAAATCCCCATCTGTCTCCATTAGAAGAATTTGGCATATCAAAGAAAATACAAAGACCATGGTCTGGTCTAGCTTCTCAACCATCAATTATGACTTCTACTGTTTTAGTATACATGTTTAGGCTAATTAATTAATTACATGCATGTTTTTTCCCTCTTCAAACTAAATAATAAACCTTTAATTACTTTATTCATCAAACTATAGAATTCTAGTGAAATAAATTAAAGCAATATATATGTACATATATATATATATATATAAGTATAAACAGAAAGTTGACCATATATGAGTTTGTATATACAATTTTAATACAGTAAGGATGAGATAAAACATTATTGTAAATATACCATTTTGCAAGTCCTACATCATCTAAATAATGTTACTTTATTTAAATATATTTTGATTGTTTTTAAATTTATCTTATATTGAGAGGTAATAAGCGGCCACATTTGCAAAGGATTCACTGGTAATTGTTATAAAATATTAATTAAATATTTTTAAAATTTGATTAATAATTTATTTTTTCTATGTAAGCAGAAACTAACATAAATAGCCTAACTTCCACATTCCGTTTTTTACAACGTCCTTACTATATTAAATTTTTTGTATATGAGTAATTCTATCATATTCATCTATTTTTCTTAGACTAAATAAATAAAATACAATGCTTCGTAGAGGTACAATATGATAATTTTGCTTTAACGAAAAAAAAAATGATAATTTTGCAATTTAAAAAGCAAAGAAAAATTTTGGGGACAAAGTATACTGTTTAATTTTTTTAATTTTATAGTTTTATTTATGTTTATTATACGTACTCGTGTACATGAAGAAAATTTTAGAAGAGGTGTTTGGTGCAACGGTGAAATGGTTCCATATCGCTTTCCTTAATTGCATTACCAAAAGTTTGTGTCCATATTGAAATGGAGAGTTTTTATATATTTTCTTATAGAAATTATTTTTGGTAAAAAATTAGTTATAGACTTTTTATTTGTTGGAAAACTTACATTCTACTTATATAAGTGTTAAGGGTATTTCCAATGGAGAATGATGATTGTAGTATATGTGACACAAATTAAATGTTGTTTAAATCTAGGTAGTATAAATGCATAATCAATTTAAAAATTATTCTTCAATATTAATGTGCACAAATATTATTTATAGTTATTAATTAATTATATATTTTATAAACTATTTTTATTTTGAATAAATTAAAATTTTAAGAAAAATTTTACTTTTTAAAAAACTTGACAGTGTCTAACAGAGCCTCTATAGTTCGACATTCACTTTGACAATATCTAAGCCTAGTTCGACATTCATTATAGACATTCTGAGATAAAAATGAAATAAATCCAACTAATCACTCAGAGAAGGATTTTGAGAGTTAGAGTGAGACTCGATTCCTTAACCAAGCCCACAAAACAGATTCATCATTACAACAATAATTACAAAAATGGAGGAAAATATGTAGAACGAAGACGATGAGCTCTTGTTTTATACTTTCCCAAGCTTTACAAAGCACTACCATATTAACTAACAGCTATGGACACAAGCAATAAATGACATTTAAATGAAGTAAAAGACCAAATAGTCCCTTTTAAAACACAACAAAGTAATTAATAACTAAGGGAAAAATAGTAACTAGACATTTAAACAAAAATTCAATGGTAACTTTGCTTGAATCCCAGCTTTGCATCGCATCAATCTTCCATCCCTTAGGAAACTCTCCCTCAAGTGATTTATGAAGAACTGGAGTGTGATCTAAAAGGACATATGGACTAAATCAGCAACACAAAAATAAGGGATATCTTCAAATCATCAAGAAGATCTAGAAGATAAGCATTAGCACCTAAAGTTTGCAGACTCTGAAAGGGGCCAAGCTTCTTCACTTGAAGTTTATTGTATGTGCCAGTGGGTAATTGTTCTTTCCTTAAGTAAATCATAACCAAATCATTCTCAAGGTAATTTTTGTCAAAGTAAATCATAACCAAATCATTCTCAAGGTAAGTTTTCTCACACATATGTATGTCTGCTGTGGTTTTATAATTAAGATTTGTTGCTTCAATTTTTTCTTTGATGTCATTGTCGAATGGAATATTACTCTTTGCAAATGTGGAAGCACCTTTTTGAGAAAGGTTGTGAATAGATACCAAGCCAACTGTAGTGTTAGGGGTCTTAGTGTACACAATAGAAAAAGGAGTTTGTCTAGTGGCTCGATTTAGCTTACTATTTTAGACAAACTCAGCTTGAGCAAGGATTGAATCTCATTGCTTGGTTTTGTCATTGGCTAGGCACCTCAATATATTCCCAAGATCTTATTGACCACTTTAGTTTGACCATCTATATGTCGATGATAGGCACTACTAAATTAAGCTTGGTGCAAACTTTTTCCACAAATGTTTGACGAAACAAATATTTTTGTCAGAAGTGATAAACTTAGAAATTCCATGTAATTTAACCACTTCTCTGAAAATAAAGTAGCTATATAGCTAGTATTATAGGCTTTCTTACATGGCATAAAGTGTGCCATTTTAGAAAACCAATTTACAACAAAAATAAAATTTATTTTTCTCTGTGTCATAAGTAATCCAAGGATAACTCATTCCAAATGGTATTTAGGACATGAAAGGGAGTGTAAAGACTAGTATTTTGACTTTTCCCCTTTCTATTTGACAAGTTCCATACCTTTGAATGAATTGAATGATGTTAGTCTTCATTCAAGGCCAATAATACCTTCTAGCAATAAAGATGGTGGTTTTATCCCTCGCAATGTGAGCAACTAGTCCCACTAAGTCTAGATATTGGATAATATAGTATCTGAGATATGTTTTTGGAATACATAGTTTGTTCCCCTTAAACATATATCCATCCACAATGTGGAAATCCATTTTGTTTTTGAGTAAACATTGTTCCCAAATTGTGGAGAAATCTTCATTTGAAGCAAATAACTCCTTAAAGTGGTCAAAATCCTGCAAACTGTATTGCAAATTGGAAACCAATATATGTTTCATGCTTAAAGCATGAATCATTTTGTTGGCTTGGCCATATTTATGGTGGAAAGTGTAGTGAAATTTTTGTAAGAACTCAACCTATCTTGCATGTAGGTCATATAGTTTGTGAATGGAGCAGTTAGTGCACTAAATTCCTTGATGAACCTTCTATAAAAGGTATCTAGATCATGAAAGCTTCTCAGTTCTAAAATAAATGTGGAAATTTTGTAGTCAACAATGGCTTGAATTTTTCAAGGGTAAGTGTGGATTCATTCCCTACTAATGATAAACCCTAAGAATAATAGTATTTCTATTAAGAACTCACATTTATGTATGCTCAAGTATAGCTTGTTTTCTCTGAGTTCTTAAAGTACTTGATGGAGTTCTGCAAGTGTTCATTTATGTCTTTACTGTAGATAAGTATATAATCAAAATATACAACTACAAATTGACAAAGGCTTTAGCACCTGATTCATCAATCTCATGAATGTATTTGGTGCATTATAAAGTCCAAAAGGCATCACTTGTCATCCATATAAACCTTTCTTTGTTTTAAATGTTGTTTTCCACTCATCACCTAGCCTTATCTTAATCTGGTAGTATCCACTCTTGGAGTCCAACTTAAAAAATACCATGGAACCTTATAGTTTTTCTTGCATATTTTCAAGTCTTGGAATTAGAAATCTGTATTTGACAGTGATCTTGTTAATGACCTTACTATTTACACAAATTATACATGTTTCATCTTCTTTAGGGATGAAAAAGGTTGTAACAGCAGAAGGGCTCAAACTAGGCCTGACTAGTTTCTTGCTAAGTAGGTCATCAACAATTCCTTGAAGAATTTCATGTTTTTTAGGGCTCATTCTTTAATTTGGGAGGTTACATACTAGCTCTAGGCATGAGATCAATGTTATGTTGGATATCTCTCATGCGAGGCAATTCATTTGGTAGTTTTTGAGGGGACATATCTCTGTAATCATGTAAAAGTTGCTCCACTTCATTAAGAACTACTTGGTGTAGGTCTTCAACATCTTTAAGTATCAATCCTATTGTGGGGTAAATGGGTTTGATAGTTTTATGGAATTGAATACCATTAGTGATGATTACGAGGCCTTTTATTGTATGGGAATGCGAAGATTTGGTATTTTGGGCCCTAATAGGTAAGATGACAAGTTTCTTGTGGTTCCATGTCATATAGTAGGTATTGGCTTTACCATTGTTAGTGGCACTGCATAGGCCTACCCAATACTAGATGGCATGCATCCATATAGATTACATCTGAAGTTATATTGTCTGAATAGTTGATTCCAATTGGGAAAGGAAATTTGCATTGTTTAGTAAAATTAGTGTCAATACCTTTTTTGATTCAGTCAATTTTGTATGGTTGAGGGTGAAGGGTAGATTGGAGTTATAAAGTATTCACCATTGCGTAAGAAACCACATTTTCATTGTTCCCATTGTCTATGATGACTTTGCAGACTTTGCCATTGATAATGCATTGAGTTTGAAGATGGCATGCCTCTGAGTTAGTATGGGTGTTTTATATGAGTAGAGTAATTTTTGTAAAATGCACATTAAATGTCAGTAATGAGTTCCTCAGTTTGCTCAACGAAATCTTCATTTGATTCATCTTCTTCGTAGCTCAATTCTTCAACATTATTATTGATATGTTTACCCTTCTTTTTGGACATTCATTGGATCTATGCTATTGTAGATTGAATAAGAAACACATGAGTCAAAAGGGTCTTGAATATTGTTTAGCATTTGCAAATGGCATGGGTTTTGCATTGGTAATTTTCCAAATGCTAAGGTGTGAGCTACAGGAGTTTTGGTTGGGAATTAGGGTTTGCAATGTTTGGTTGGAGATATGATTGAATTTCTGCTTATCTGGATATAAACCTGTCCATGATTTCCATTTGTTTGGTGGTCTGGTAGTTGAGCTCGGCTTGGATATTTATTTTTCCACTCTAGTATCCAAATCAACTTTTGCATTCATATTCTAGATAGGGCTTACATCCAATTTCTTTTAAAAATACAGAATGCCGGTGAACATAACGAGCCATTTGTTGCCTATCCGTTTCTTGCAAGTTGTTTCTTTAACTAAGTTTGCAAAATTCATCAGTGTATTCATTTATTATTCTTCCCTTTTGTTTGCATCCATGATATTGTTGATACAATACTTGATTGTAAGAAATAATCCTCAAAGCTTCAGTTGTTTTTAATAGGGTTCAAAATGGTAGCGTTTTGCTATCAGCCTCATTAAAAGGAACGATGCCGTATCTTTGATGAGTTCAGTTTTTGGGGTTTTCTCTCTTCGATATAAATCATCCTTCTTCAAACTCATCAGGGAGCAGCCAAATTTTACAGAGAATAGGAGAAAGTGCATAAGAAGTTTTCTAGTTCTCAACCGTTCTTGAGAAAGAGAAGGTCTGAGTGATTTCCTTTCTTTGTGAGTTTAGAAACTGGTTGTAACATGGGGTTTGGGATTAGGCTTTGTGCTATGGATATTAGTTGATTCTCTCATCTGTAGACCCTAGATTCTTTGATCAATAATAAGCATAGACTCTCACTGGAGTCCGATGACGTAGGCAAATTGCCGAACCTCGTTAAATTGGTTGTGTTCTGTTTTTCTTTGATCTCTTAAGATAGGTTTGAATTTCCTAACAGTGGTATCAAAGCCATCGTTTTTGTCTCCCCGATACGAATTGTCTCAAGAACCATCTTGGTGTTCTGGTTCTTGAAGCTTCCGTTATGTCTGTGAAATTTGAGGTTCAAGTGTTTGATGGCGAAGGAGATTTCCTTCTCTGGCGCAAGAAGATGAAAGCAGTACTCATTCAGATGAAGATTGCAAAGGTGATTGATAACTCGTATCCCTCTGATACGTCTGATGATAAGCGTGCTGAAGCCAATGAGATTGCGTTGAGCACAATAATCTTGCACCTCTCAGATAATGTCCTGAGGAAGGAGGATAGCGTCAAAACCACATCAGAGATGTAGACCAAATTGGCAGAGCTTTATCTGGTAAGGTCTCTACCTGACAGAATATATATTCTTGAACAATTCTTTGGTTTTAAAATGGATATCACTAAAGATTTAGNAGAAAGTGCAGAAGAAGTTTTCTAGTTCTCAACCGTTCTTGAGAAAGAGAAGGTCTGAGTGATTTCCTTTCTTTGTGAGTTTAGAAACTGGTTGTAACATGGGGTTTGGGATTAGGCTTTGTGCTGTGGATATTAGTTGATTCTCTCATCTGTAAACCCTAGATTCTTTGATCAATAATAAGCATAGACTCTCACTGGAGTCCGATGTCGTAGGCAAATTGTCGAACCTCGTTAAATTGGTTGTGTTCTGTTTTTCTTTGATCTCTTAAGATAGGTTTGAATTTCCTAACAGTGGTACCAGAGCCATCGTTTTCGTCTCCCCGATACGAATTGTCTCAAGAACCATCTTGGTGTTCTGGTTCTTGAAGCTTCCGATATGTCTGTGAAATTTGAGGTTCAAGTGTTTGATGGCAAAGGAGATTTCCTTCTCTGGTGCAAGAAGATGAAAGCAGTACTCATTCAGATGAAGATTGCAAAGGCGATTGATAACTCGTATCCCTCTGATACGTCTGATGATAAGCGTGCTGAAGCCGATGAGATTGCGTTGAGCACAATAATCTTGCACCTCTCAGATAATGTCCTGAGGAAGGTGGATAGCGTCAAAACCACATCAGAGATGTGGACCAAATTGGCAGAGCTTTATCTGGTAAGGTCTCTACCTGACAGAATATATCTTCTTGAACAATTCTTTGGTTTTAAAATGGATATCACTAAAGATTTAGATATTAATCTTGATATATTCAATTTTAATTCTTGATCTTGCTAATTGTGAAGTGACTTTCTCTTATGAGCATAACTCTGTCATTTTACTTAATTCCTTGCCTGATATGTATAAAAAGGTGAAAAATGCTATTAAGTATGGGAGGGACAAATTGACTGTTGATATTGTTACTGGTGCTCTTAAAGCCAGAAATCTTGAACTTAAAACTGAGTCCAAACATGAGGGTCTTAGTATCCGTGGGAGACACCCTAGTAGATCTGTGAGTCAGAATGATTATAAGACCAAATTTAGAAATACCCCTAGGTCAAACTCTAAAACTAGAAGTAGAAAATGCTATTATTGTAAGAAGGATGGTCATTTCATTAAGAACTGTTACAAAAAGAAAAGATATGAGAAGGAGAAAGGTCAAGAAAGTGGAGACTTGTCAATTGTCTCTACTGACCAAATTGAAGCAGAGGTTTTGAATGTAACCTCTGAACAGGTGAAGTCTGAATGGGTTTTAGACTCTGGCTGCTCCTTCCATATGTGTCCAAGTGTTAACTATTTTCAGTCTTATGCTAAGATGGATGGTGGTCAAGTTTTGTTAGGTAATAATGAGTCCTGCCAAGTGATTGGTATAGGAAATATTAAATTACAGATGCATGATGGGACTGTCAAAACACTCACAAGTGTTAGACATGTACCGGGTTTGAAAAGAAACTTGATATCTATTGGCATGCTTGATGAATGTGGTTTCTCTTGCAAAACTGAAAATGGTATGATGAAAATAACCAAAGGTTCCTATGTAGCTATGAAAGGAATTAAAAAGAATGGTTTGTATGTGTTGCGTGGCAAAACAGTAATTGGATCTGTTAATTCTTCTTTGAGTTCTTTTGTTGATAAAACTGAACTGTGGCATAAAAGGTTAGGTCACATAAGTTAGAAGGGGTTATATTATTTGAATAAGCAGGAAGTTTTTGGTATTGATGTGATCAGTAAATTAGAATTTTGTGAAAATTGTGTTTTTGGAAAACAACACAGATTAAGTTTTAAATTGAGTACTGCGAAGTCTAAATCAATCCTGGATTATTTACATGCTGATTTGTGGGGTCCCTCTAAGGTTCAAACTCAGAGTGGAAACAAATATTTTCTTTCTATTATTGATGATTATTCTAGGAAAGTTTGGGTTTTTTTATTAAAAACCAAAGATGAGGCTTTTGTTAGATTTAAAGAATGGAAGTTACTTGTTGAAAATCAAACCAATAAGTCTGTAAAAGCTTTGAGAACCGACAATGGCCTGGAATTTTGTAACAAAGAATTTGATGACTTTTGTAGTATGCATGGTATTTTAAGACACAAAACAGTAAAGCACACACCAGAACAAAATGGTGTAACTTAGCGTATGAACAGGAACCCTGCTTGATAAAGTAAGATGCATGTTGTTTTCTTTTGGCTTGCCAAAATTGTTTTGGGGGGAAGCTATAATGACTGACATGCATTTGATAAACTTGTCTCCATCCACGGTTTTAGATTTTAAAACACCTGAACACTTATGGTCTGGAAAAAGGCCAAATTATAGCAAATTGAGAATTTTTAGGTGTGCTGCCTATGCTCACCAGTCTGAGGGGAAACTAGAACCTAAGAGTGTTAAATGTGTGTTCTTAGGTTACCCTCAAGGTGTTAAAGGTTATAGGTTGTGGGTGAAAGAAGGACAAGGTTATAAAGTTGTTATTAGTATGGATGTGATTTTTGATGAATCTACTATGCCTTGCATGACTACTAACAATGCAGGTACAGAAATATCATACAAAGCTGAAACTAAACAAATTGAGATTCTTCCTGAGATGGAGAGTTTTGAAGATGATAAAACAGATCCAACTCCTTAAGATGGTGAAAAATCAGATATTTCAGAAACTTCTACCCCACAGCCAGTGAAATCAGTATCTTCAGTTGAAGATGAAGATGGTAATCAAAGTGATCTAGTGACATCAACAACAAGACAGAAAAGCCTTGCTTCTCCAGGATACTTACTCACTCAAGACAGAGCAAAAAGGCAAATTAAACCTACCAGACGATATGGATTTGCTGACTATATGGCATATGCTCTAGTTGATTTTCAGGACTTGGCTGAGAATGAGCCTGCTACTTTTAAAGAAGCCATAAATTCAAAGGAAGCTTCACAGTGGAAAGAAGCAATGTTAGAAGAAATGAAATCTCTTCAGATCAACAAGACTTAGGATCTAGTTCCTGCTCGTGCTAGTCAAAAAATTGTAGATTGCAAGTGGCTCTACAAGGTTAAGGAAGCTGTATGGTTAAAGGGACTTCTCATGGAGCTTGGAGTTTTGAAGCAAGATGTAATTATGTTCACAGATAACCAAAGTGCTATTTACTTGTGTAAAAACCCTGTCTTCCATGAGAGGTCTAAGCACATTCAAATCAAGTATCACTTTATCAGAGACTTAGTAGCAAATCAGGTATTCATGTTAGAAAAGATTTCTACTAAATTCAATCCATAAGATATGGGGACAAAAGTGTTACCGGTAAACAAGTTTAATACTTGCAAAGATCTGCTCCGGATTGGAGCAGGTTAAATTTATGTTGGTGAATAAGTGACTGGGAAAGTGTTAGTCTATGCTATGGTTTAAAGCTTGAGGATTAGGTGGAGATTTGTACGAAATAATCCTTAAAGCTTCACTTGTTTTTAATAGGGTTCAAAATGGTAGCATTTTGCTATCAGCCTCATTAAAAGGAACGGTGCCGTATCTTTGATGAGTTCAATTTTTGGGGTTTTCTCTCTTCGATATAAACCATCCTTCTTCAACCTCATCAAGGAGCAGCCAAATTTTACAGAGAATAGGAGAAAGTGCAGAAGAAGTTTTCTAGTTCTCAACCGTTCTTGAGAAAGAGAGGGTCTGAGTGATTTCCTTTCTTTGTGAGTTTAGAAACTGGTTGTAACATGGGGTTTGGGATTAGGCTTTGTGCTGTGGATATTAGTTGACTCTCTCATCTGTAAACCCTAGATTCTTTGATCAATAATAAGCATAGACTCTCACTGGAGTCCGAGGACGTAGGCAAATTGCCGAATCTCGTTAAATTGGTTGTGTTATGTTTTTCTTTGATCTCTTAAGATAGGTTTGAATTTCCTAACATTGATAATAATCATTTTGTAGAAACCTAACTTTTAGTAACTGTTTCATCATGTGCCAGGTTCAAATTGAGTTATTACCCTCTCCTCTTCTACTAATTTGCAGATGTTCCTACAAAGCATAAGCTTCCCCTGTAATTTAAGAAACTAGTTTTACTTGTTGTATCTCAATGTTGTTCATATAGTCAAAGAAATTGTCTACTCTGTGCAACAAATCTAAAAAATCCTCTATGTGCAAGTGTCCATAAAAACTAGGCAAACCAATTTTAAGCTTGTAAAATGCATCCTGGTTTTGACATGTGGTTGATCGTAGTGTGTATTGAATATGCGTTGTGGTTCCTTAAACAAAGATTCTTCAATTTCATCTCAAAAATCAGTAGCATCTCCCCTCAATGGTTGAATCAGGAAATTGCTTGGTTATCTATGGGATGGTGGAGATTGATTTGCAGGGTTTGGAGCTTATAACGGGTTTGACAAGATGTGTGTACATTATGGGATGTCCAAAAGTTGATTGGAGAGGGTGAAGAAAATTCTCGATCCATAGTTCCAATCAATGGTTGGTTCATCGGTGGTGCCTGGGCTGGATGGATCAGGGATTGATGAACTTCAAAAGTGAGGTTATCAATTTTATGTTTCACTCCATATAAGGCTTCCCAAAGGTTTCATGTTGGAATCTTCTCTAACAACATGGCTTCTGCTTTTATCGAAGGTTGTCATAGCAAAAACATGGCGATCTCCGAGTTCTTATACCAATTGATGAAGAATCAATATAGAAAAAAATGAAATAAACCAAACTAATCAACTCATAGAAGGTTTATGAGACTTAGAAGGAGACTTGACTTTTCAACCAAGTTGAAAACACAGCTTCATGACTATGACAATGAAGGAAAATATGCAGACTAAAGATGAAAATAATGAGATAGTTTTATACTTGTTCGAGTTTTACAAAATGTTGTCGTATTAACTAAAAGCTATGGGCATATAAACAATAACAAAAGCAGTTAAATGAATTAAAATACCAAACTGTCCTTTTTAAAACACAACAAAACAGTTAATAACTAAGGGCAATATAATAACTAAACATTTAAACAGAAGTTTAATGGAAACTTCGCTTGAATCCCTATTTTGCACTGCATCGATTTGACACATTAATACATTCTCAATATAATATAGCTATTTTGTTATAATGACCAATTGATATTAAACTAATTGGTTGAAAATTAGTTGTGTTTAACAATTTGAAAAACACCAAAATATTGATATTTTGTTTTCAAACTGCATAAAAAGTTAACTAAACAAATGCATAAAATATTTATAGTTTCACAACCAAATATCTCCTAATTAATTTAACGTACGAACAAATATGTAGAAACTGGATTTAAATTGTGTCAAAAAAATAAATTATGTTTAAATTAATATCCATGTGCCTATTAATTTACACCAATATATGATTAGACAAAAATAGAAATATGATAGCAACAATGGGTTAATTGATCTTTAGTTTGAAAAAGTTATACCACTACAAGAAAACCGATGATATCAAAGACGATGATATCAAATTATCATTTACAATGCATTAAAAGGACAATGTAGTATTAAATATCAAAGACGACGCATTTTGAATTAATATATAATTATTAATTTTTTTTACTTAACTACGACGTGCAAATTGCAAAATTTTTTCTTAAAATTCAGAAAATACGACGCACAAAAAAAAATTATCGTCAATGCTTATAATATAAAATAAGTAAAATCCATGAGTCCACGAATGGAGTCGAGGTGGCATGATGTGGCAACTTAACATGATGATTTTCCACCGTCGTTTAAAACATAGTAAATACAACCGTCAAGACCGTCGTAAAAAAGGAAACGATGCCATTTAAGGCACCAAAAACGACTCACAATGTGCGTCACGATAACCAGCAAAGACGACACACATTGTATGTCGTCTGAAGGCTTAACACGATGCACAACATCATGAATAACGAGCAAAGACGACGCACATTGTGGGTCGTCTAAAGGCTTTACACAACGCACAATGCGACCCACAATGTGTGTCCTAAATAACATGCAAAGGCGGCGCACATTGTGCGTCGTCTAAAGGCTTTACACGACTCACAATGTGCATCGTGAATAACGAGCAAAGACAACGCACAATGTACGTCGTCCTTAGTCATTTAAATCAAATGAAGCCATTTTGAAAGGGTTAATCATGGTTTCTTATTCCATTTCTTCTTCATTTTGCTCAAACCTGAAAACCTCCACAATGGCATTGATGTCCTTGCTTTTGGACCCAAGCATATTTCTTTGTCGTTTGTCTCCAAAAACAAGCCAAAATCGTGTTATTTTGCTATATGTAAGTAATACTTTGAGCTTTAGTTTCATTAGATAGTGTTTTATGGTTGATTTTAAGTTTTTTAGTTTCAGAATTTATGCATACTGGATTGTTTTGTGGTGATTTTCCAATACGTTTATTGAGTATTTTTTATTAAGTTTTGATTTTGACCGGCTTTTTGTATATTTTTTCGTGTTTTTTAAGCTTGATAAGCTTTGGTGGTGGTTTATTGTGTGTGGGTGGTGGCGGTTTTGAACTTGAGAGGTTTATTCGGTGTGGATAGCTACGGGATTTGGTGGAAGTTTTGAGTTGATAGGCATATTGGGTGTCTGTGGATTTGTGTCGTCGGTGGTGGCAATTTTGAGCTTGGATTTGTGTCGTCAATTTATGTTGTTGACGTATTCGGTGTATGCCCATCAAAGATGATGCACATTTTGCCACGTCATACCATAACACGACGCATTCTGGCCATCGTATTATTTATGAATTAGCCACATGGATCTGGCGTATATTGGCTATATAGACGACACATAAAAATTGTCATATTTGATACTAAAGACGACAGTTTTTGTTCGTCGTTTATTTTTAAAACTTTTTACGACGATACTTAATACGACGATTTCAAACCGTCGTCCAAAGCCTTCCAAACGACATTTTATGTGCGTCGTGGGAAGGATATTTTTTTGTCATGTACCCTCAAGTTCTACAACAATATAATTTAAGCTTTCAAATTTCAATTTACCACTAACATTTTCTTGGCAAATGACGGTTAAAAGTTTCATCTCAGGCGACTCAATATGACTCTCAAGCTAGCTACAAATTGGAGCAATGTAGGAATCATTTGGGATAAAATCGTCAACCATTGTTAAGCCATTAAAATCCTTAGCAAACAAAATTATAATGCAATATTTCAAGCTTTAAAGCCAAAATTGCAACTTTCTCAATTTAAAAGTACTAAATTAAAATTAACCTTAAGAAAAATAACCTTAGTGATCACAATATTTTAGGGTAAGATCGATGTTGTAGAACATCAAAATCAAACCATAGACAAAGATTATTGAATGTATGGAATAATAATAAATAATTGATTCCCTTATGTGTAAAAACTATTTTTTTTTTTTTTTAAAAAAAAAAGGGTAGATGTTGCAAGTTGGAAACGGGGTGTTAGTAGGTCGGATGGGTGAAGATGATGAGGGAACGAGGTAGGTGGTTGAAAAGTTTGGAACACCAGCACCCTATCCTTCTCCCTCTCCCTCTCAAAACCAAAAAAGGGCAAAAAGAAAGTAGGTGCTCATTCCCGGTGGTTTACAAATTGTTTTCCACTCTGCACCAAAAAGTGCTTTTCGGTTTGTCCATGTCATCAGTACTTCGCCAGAATTTGTATTTTCTGTTTTAAGCACTTTTTTCAATTGTTTTGGCAATGATGTAGATTTATTAAATTATGTGACAGATAGCTTAGATCTATATTTAAATAATATATAATATATTAACAAATAATATTTCAATATATATTATTTAGTAGCTAAATTTGATCTGCGCCTAAATAAAGATAAATTTTGAATTTTTAAATTTTTTAATGTAATAATAATCCAAAATGATAATTTAGGCTAAAAAAGAAAACGGACATCCCAACCGGAGGAAACTTTTTATATAATAATGAATATTAATAAGAATGATAAGGGATACGTTTTTCTGAATGTTATATAAGCTAAGTTATAAACTTATGAGATATATTGTTTTCTAAACCTAATAAAAGAATTTTAAATTTTTGGTAAAAAAAAAATAAAAATAAAAAGCACTTGGATTTCGGAGACGGCTTTTGTTCTTCATTTCTTGTTTTTTTTTTTTTTTTGGTTCTTACGGACACTATTATTTTTTCTTTTAAAGAGCTTATTAATTAAATTTAGAAAAGTAGAATTGAATTCAGGGGTGGATAATTCATATTAATAAGACACAATCGTGTCAAATTATTTATTTAAAATTATTAATTGTGTCTGGATTTTTTAATTTTAACTTGCACATTTTTAATATATGTATTAAACAGATTAATTAGTTTAACCTATTTAATAAAATATTATATTTATTTTAGCAAGATAATATATCAAATGATATGTTTATCTATTTAACCCATTTAATAAGATACTATATTTATTTTGACATAATAATATGTTTATCTATCATTTCTTAATTTTTTTGTGCAATTACCTAACTTATACTTTACTTTGATTATATTTATTTCACATTTACTTAATTAAATCTTCTATATAATGGTCTGCTATAGAAATATTATATATATATATATATATATATTAAAAGAGTTATTAAATAAACGTGTCAATTTCAAAAAGTTGATTTATTAATGACACATTCATAATAGTGTTAAATGTGTCAACGCTAATAGTATCTTTAGCGAGTCATTCTCAAATTAAATTATTGTGTTCAAACCAAATTGCTGCCTCTAACAGAATTGGATTATATATATATATATATATATATATATATGATTTAATAGGTTATCTAACCTATATTATTGTATCAGATAATAATGTGGCACAAATGTGTTAGTTTTTTCACTCGAGAAACTCTACTTGTTTACTTTCTTTTATTTTATATTTTATTTATTTAAGAAAAATGTTATTTCTCACAGCTGGTAATTAATTATAAGTGAGATATCTATGTGGCATTTTAAGTAGTTACTATTAAATAGTTTGCTTTCCTTTATTAGGATTTAAATAATTAAAAATAAAATAGAATTAAAATGTTCCCAATTAAAATTTATAACATAAATTGCAGTCTTACTGGTAATGGTCACGAGTGGTGACAAATAGCAAAACTCATTTTTCTTTTTTAAATCAAATACGTAGCTTTGTGCCAGTCATCATCTGGTACCATAACATAGCCTAGATAGCTTAGTAAATCATTAATGTCTATATGTATGTGTGTGTGTAAATATAGGAACACCTAAGCAATTAATAATAATAAAGTAGATTGTTTGGTAGCAATGGACAATAATCGAACCGAACCTACCCGATTCGGTTTGGTTATGACTGTAAAGTCGGTTATGTTCATTTTCCACTAATTAAAAGCCATGGGATTTGGTTTGGTGAACGATTAAGGTGAATTTTCATCCGAACCAAACCAAACTGTGAATAAGGGACCACTTCAAATCTCGCCATCACCCTTTCATATTAAAACACAACTGTTGAATTTTTTCCCCAAGATTACACCATTTGTTTCTCTCTTTCAAAATTGAAAATTCACATTTTCCAGCTATAACTTAGACCTCGCCTCGTTTCCTTTTCTCTTCTCTTTCTCAAAAAGCCTCTCATCTCCCTGTTTATCTTCTCTGAACTATGCATCTGACTCTCGATCTCACTTTGCCTCTCATCTCTTTCCACCTTGACGAACGACGAACAAGGACGACTACTGCCTCTCATATGGTGTATGAAAATGCATCCCCCATATTCTTATCTCTTCTCTATGTCCCCTAAACTAGTCTTCTTGCTCATCGTCTCTATTCTCCAACTTTATTATATTCTCTGTTTTGGTGTTTCCCACTCTTTCTCATCTGTCATCTCTCTATTTCTGTCGTTTTCTCTCTCATATTTTCTTCTTTATTTATTTTTCTTTTTTCCCTTGATTTCTTACTCTCTGACTCTCTCTTCTCCTTTTCAAGATTTCACCATCAGTGCACCACCATTGCCGACATTAACAAATCACAACGACTAGGTAAGAAAATGATTTCTCACTATTTGTTTTGTTCTTTTATTTTCTTTCTTTATTTTTGTTTCTTTTGGAGTGTTTGGGATGGATACTCTTGATGTGATTTATGTCTTCGTTTTTGTTTTTCTCATTTTGATTATTGTTGGCTTTTTCAAACCAACCAATCAAAATCAAAACCGACCAATTTTTTCAATTCAATTTCATGTTTGGTTTTTGATGTTTTATTGGTTTGGTCGGTTGGTCACCAAACCCAAACCAGCCTTCTTGGTTCAATGCTAAAACTAGCCAAAACCTGACCAAATTGAGCCCATTCTATGATTGGTGTTTTGATACAAAAATAAAAATAAAAAACTAGGAATTGTGTTAGAAGTAGGTCATGGACATCACCGTACATATGATTGGTTTTTTATGGATGCCCACTGCTAGGGGTGGTTGAAGAAAGAAGCCCACCTGTTTCAAAATTTAATAATTATGCCAATCTTGACTGTTCACTAAATGAGGAATTACCTATTGTACCCTTAATTAAATTCCCTTCTTTCTTTCCTTTTCTTTGTCCATGTTTCCAGCTGATTCTCACTAGCTAACGTGTATTGAATATGTTTTTATGAGGGGTGTACAAAAACCCAGCAACCCGACCCAACATGGCTGATCCAACCCAACCCACTGGAAAAACTAAATATTTGGTTGGGTTGGATGATATAAAACCCAGTGTCATCGGGTTCGGTATTGGGTTGGATGATATAAAACTTGGGCAACCCGACCTGCCCGAGTGATTCCCGACTGCCCCACCCCTTTTTCTCTGCTAGCTCCATTTAATATTTCCCTTTTCTTTTGATTTGGAAACAAGTTACAGGGTTTTGTGTTCATGAAATTTTTTGTTTCAAATATATATATATATATATGTTTTCATAAATATGATGATTGTGTTTTATTTTTGTTTGAAAATAGAACTACTAGTTTAGATTTTCTTATCATTGTTTCACTCTCAGTTTTCTTCAGTAGATTTGAGTTAAATATACCATAAAAAAAACAGATGGCTATGTCAAAACATATGGCTAATTGTGTTATTATATGTTTTCCTGAGCTTTCGTTTTTATATGTTTCATGAGTTCATACATACAGATCTTGTTATCATGCTCCAGATAAGGTTGAAGTAGGTCCTTTATTCATGGTATCTGTAGGTACTATATCAAAACAAATGGCTAATTTTGATAATTTAGGGATTTGGCTATAACCATTTCACTAGTAAAGCTTAAATTATATATATAAACAGGTCCATTTATTTATGCTTAATGTTTTTAATTTTTTTTAAACTTAATGTTTTAGATGGATGAATTTGAAGTTCAATCAAGCACATCGACAACATTTACTCCAGTAGCGAGTTCATGTAACACACTAAAGGTGATGTAACATCCTATTATAAGAAAATACTACAAATTTTCAAAGTTGACCAAGTTTGACCAGTTTGACTATGAGTGGGCCCAGGGTTGACTTTTTGTGTGGATATATTTTGGCTTTGACGGTGGTACCGTTGTGTAGAGCTAATTGATACGAGTCTGTAGACTAGTAGTATACTTGATTCGAGACTAAGACCGTGAAGTTATATGGTTAAAATAGTGTGAGGGGCATTTTGGTAATTTTGCAAGGCTGACATTAAAAGAGTGAAATGACTAAATTGTCCTTACCTTCATCTTTTAAATTTCTCCAGAATGGTCTGGAAGCATAATACCCCCCCCCCACGCTGGCTTCCCCGCGCAACCCACCACTGCGCCCCTCCTTTCGCAAAATGTGGAGCTGGCAGCTTCTTCTTCCCAACCATGTTGCTGACAGCCCGTGGAGCAGCCCATATCGCCGAGAAACACGATGAATCCGGTCAGCCTCTTATTTGCAATTGCCAGATTCTGGCGAGAAATCGGCCAACCCACCACCCGGGAAAGGTTGCCCATGTTGCCTTCTACCCTTCCCCTCCAAGTTCTGGCTGTGAAACCTTGTGGATCGCCGGAAAACTTGAAGAAACCGGCGAACGTATTTCCCCTTGGGTCATCGGATTTCGGCGGTTTCCGATTGCGGGGTATGTCATTTTCCTTCTATTTTGGACCCCCTAAACCCGAATCCACCATCCTTTCTCCCCAAATCCTCCTCAATTGAGCAGTGTGATGGATTGGTGTTGAGCCGCGACTTTCTGGCCATTTTCAGGCCATCACCGGCGGTGTTGGGCAAGGTAATTTTAGTATTGCTTTCTACACTCCTCAAGCTTCATTTTGATATATAATGTGCATATTATAATTGAGTATTTGAAATTTACTTAATTTTGAGCTATGTTGGTGATAGCTGTTAAAAATGGGAATTGTTTGGTGATTTTTATAATTAATATATGAAGCTTGAATTTATGTTGAATGATTATCATGAGTTGAGAGCAATTATGAAATGTGGGTTGGAATGGTCTATGAGGAATGTAATAACTATAAATAGTTATGTATATGTGAGTATGTGTATATATATATATACATTGAATGTGTATAGTTTTGTAATGGTTGTTTGCTTAAAGTGTGGATTTGATGTTTTAATGATGAATGGATGAATTGTAAATGGTAGATTAATGATTGTTGATGTGTTTTTTTTATTCAATGGAATTTCAAAGATTATATGTATATGATTGTGAGGATTGTTGTTGGTGATATGGAAATTGTGGGATGCATAATGGAGATGTTGTACAGTGATGTGGATGGTGATGGTTATGATGTTGGAGAGGGTACCCTCAGCTAAATGAAAGCCTTTTAAACTCCATTCCAGCCACGATGCCTAAAGACCAAGGATCGTGATGATGGTTACCCAGTACCCCATTTCCGCCACGATGCCTTGGGGCGAAGGATCGTGATGATGGTTACCCTTTACCCATATATTGCCACGATGCCTTAGGGCGAAGGATCGTGATGATGGTTATCTTTCTTTGTGATATTAAATTGTTAATGAAAATTGTATGATATATATATTATCTGGTTATTTTCTCTAGAATAAATACATGCATATTCATACACGTGTTTAAATGAATATTTTATTTATGGATTTAAAGTAAATGTTTGTGAATGTGATCAGTTTTGTGTGAATTCAAAAATGTGTGATATCTATGATTGATGACTACTTGGGCGATGGGATATACTGCCAAGTAGGGAGATTATTTGTTTGGGCGAGGGATTATGCCACCAAGCTAGGGTTATTATCCTTTTAAATTTGTTTGAAAAGCTTTGATGAAACTAAAAGTGATTAAAATATGTTAAGTGAGAAATGTATGATGTATATATTGATATTTATGTGTTTTACTTCGGTTAAGCTTCTTGTTAATTATTAGAGCTTATTTTGGATTATTGATGTGGTTGGAAGCCGGTTAGAACATATATTTGTCAAGTTGACTTTTGAATATCAATTGTATCAGAATTGTCAAATTGGTTTAAATATGCTTTAAGAACTACTGGTAGCTTGATCCCTATTAATAAGGGTATGTAGGCAGCTTAGACTTTATTCTGAGTCCAGCTACAAATTATATAAATGGTGTATTTATTTGAGGGTTAAGTTATTTACCGAGAGGTGGTTTTTGTTTGGGAATTGGTTGCTGGTAGATTGGATAATATATAGGAATGCTTTTCCTTGCAGGATTATAATTATATGTATTTGGGGAATGTCAAAAAAACAGACGAAATGCTGCTGAAAATTTTATTAAAATTTCCTGCAATAGAGAAATTTTTTTTCTGTCTGTTGGATTTCGTTATATTAATAATGGTTTAGTAGAGATAAATGATTGCTTATTGGCTTAATAGAAATATTAAGTCATGCAGGCAGGAACTAGGTGGTTGGGTCCTGTCAGGTGATATATGAAATGCCGCCACCACCACCACCTCCTCTTACAAGCTTCCACCATCCGGTAAAAGAAAACCTGTAAGAGTTTCTGAGCTTTGGTCACATTTTACTAAAATTGTGGAAACTGATAGGGCCAAATGCAATTATTATACTAGAGATTATGCAAGTAGTAGTAGAACGTGTGTGACTACTACTTTGTGGAACCATTTTATACAGTGTAAAAGAAACCCACATAGAAAAGTATATACAAATCAAAAGATACTCTCTTTTAGAAGTGGAAAAGAGGGTGAAAGTGGTGGTAGTAATCTTGTTGCTGTAGCATTTAATAAAGAAGCCGCTGGGGCTGCATGTGTTAGGATGATAATTAGGGATGAATTGCCTTTTACATTTGTAGAATAAAAGGGATTTAGGGACTTATGTAGTGTGATTGATCCAAAATTTGATCCACCATCTTGAGTTACAATTGCTAGAGATGTGTATCAATTTTATATGAATGAAAAGACAAAGTTGAAAAATTTATTTTAGAGTAACTCAATAAGAGTTAGTCTAACCACAGACACATGGACTTCGATACAAACCATTAATTATATGGTCATTACAGCTCATTTTGTGGATAGTGAGTGGAAGTTGCAAAAGAGAATATTAAATTTTTGTCAAGTGCCTAATCATAAAGGAAAGACAATTGGTAAATTAATTGAAAGTAGTTTGATCGAGTGGCAAATTGAGAAGGTATCGACAATGCATTGGCAAATGATACTGCCGTTGAATACATTAAAAAAAGATTGAATAATTGTAATGGTGAGTTTATCCACTTGCGTTGTTGTGCTCACATCACTAACTTGATTGTGAAGGAAGGATTGAAGGAACATAATACCGCAATTGATCGTATCCGTCTTGCAGTGAAGTATGTTAGATCTTCCCCATCAAGGTTGGCAAAGTTTAAAGCTTGTGTCGAAAGTGAAAAGATAAAGTTTGTATGTTTGGATGTTACCACTAGGTGGAATTTCACATATTTAATGTTGAAAAGTGCAATTACATTTCAAAATCTTTTGCTAGAATGGAGGAAGATGATGGATATTATCTTACTTATTTTAAAGAACATCCTCCCACTGAAAACGATTAAGATGGTGCTGGATTGTTTATTAAAATTTTGGGGAGTTTTTATGACATTACTTTGAAGTTTAGTGGGTCTTTACAAATCACATCTCACTTGTTTTTGAGAGAGTTTTGTAAAATTCAGCAACAGTTTAACAAGTTTAGTTTGGAAAAAAATGTAAATTTGAGTACCATAGCTATAAATATGAAGGTTAAATGTGACAAGTATTGGGGGACGATTGATAAGATCAACAATTTGTTATTTGTTGCCGCTATTCTTGACCCCTAGTACAAACTTGATTACATGATGTATAGCTTTGGTAAATTGTATTCTAGTGTTGAGTGTGGACAAATGATAATTAGAGTAAAAGAGATTTTGGAAAGATTGTTTGAATTTTATTATAGAAGTGTAAATGGTGAAACACCAACAACTAGTAGTCAATCTTCCAACGATATCAACGAAACCAATTTGGGAGCTTATGAGGATTGTAATGATAATGACGATGAGTTATATTTGGAGTACAAGAAAATGAGAGTAAATACCTCAATCTCAATAAAAAAAAAAGAATGAGGTTGATAAGTATCTAACAGAGCCTATAGAATATCATGACAATCGGGGATTTGATTTGTTAGATTGGTGGAGATTGAATTTCACAAAGTATAAAGTTTTATCTTCTATTACTCGAGATATCTTTGCTGTCCCATTGTCTACAGTGGCTTCTGAATCAACTTTTAGCACCGAAGAATGCATTTTAGATCTTTATCGAAGCTCTCTCACTCCCAAAATGGTGAAAGCCTTGATTTGCTCTCAAAATTAGCTTCGGTCAATACCATTGAGATTGGATAGTCGTACTTATGATGAATGTTTTGCTTCTTGTGTTGATCTTGAGTCAGGTAACTCCATAACTTTTTTAATTCAAAATTATATTTTAATATTTTACTTTACTTTTTTGGGATAAGTTATTTAACTTTGCTTAACATATGTAATTGTTTATGTTCTTTAAATAATTTGTTTTTTTTTCCCTTTTAGAGACAAACTCATCTAATATAGTTATTGATCCCGAGACTTTATCAATCTTTGAAGCCATGGATGGATCATAGATGTTGAAGCTTTGGAGTTGTAAGGCTATGAATAATTGAAGATTGTTATACTTTATTGAAAAAACATGCTTTTTCTTTTTTGTTTGGTGTCAAAATTTGAGACATTTTTTTTTATCTTCTATTGCTTATGGATTGTTTGTTATAATTTGATCTTAATTTATTTTTATTGTTAGTTTGACATTGATTGTTTTAATTTGAGACAATTTATTTTTTAATTTTAGTTGGATATGAATTGTAATTTGTATTTTCAATTTTATAAGTAATTTTTATAGTTTATTTTCTTGCATTATAATAGTTCATGCAATTTATTTTTACAAAAATAAAGAGAAATGAAGTTAAGTTATTGATTAAAATTCAATTTATTAAAAAATTAATTTAGACTAAATCAATATGAATTAACTCAACCAACCCAACCCGCACTCTATGGGTTGGGTTGGATTGGGTTTATTACCTACATCGGATTGTGTTGAATTACAATTTAAAAATTTCAAGTTCTATAAGTTGGGTTGAATTTTTAAAAAAACTCAGTTAATCCACCCCGTGTACACCCCAAGTTTTTATTTTATCATTTTTTTTTGTCAAATAAAACCATTTGCATCCAGTCCTTCAAGCCAAAAAAAAAACTCATTGTACACCCCAAAGTTCACAAAAATGCGTAGCCGGTAAAGAGTTTTGCATTGCAGAATGCCCTTCCAAAACAAAATGTATGAGGAAAAAATTGAGAACGAGTTCATGAACTGTTGGTATAAAACACAACAATCAGTCGTCTCAAGTGTGCAAGCGTTCCACTTCGAACCTAGACAGTCCAAAGAAATAAATAAAATGTGCGCCAATTAATATAAGACTTAAATCAAACGATTGTATTAATTACTGAGAATAAAATAATTAAAGGTTACAAAATGCATTTCAGAACAAAGGACTTTTAATTAAAATTTTCAACTAAAACACTTGACTACGCGAAGTAAATTCTAACGAAGAATATACTAAGTAGTCTATGTTTTTCTGGTGTGTGTGGATGCACGAGTCCTTTTTCAAAGTTGGTGAAACTCCAATTTATATAAGAAGAGATGGCTCACCAAACCCTTCTACTTTCGATGTGGAACTTTTTCCATTTTCAATATCCAAATCTTGTATTTATACAACTTTCAATATGAAGGTATTTGTGGAGCACACCAAGAATGGAATAAAGATGAAATGGCTAATCAGGAGACATGACTATTATTGGCCAACTATCCTGTCTGACTGCATAAAGTATGCCAAAGGGTGCACAGCTTGTCAACGTCACAACCCAGTACAGCACATTCCGGCTGTATCCTCTATGATGATAAATCTTGTCCTTTTTTGTACAATTCTTTGTCAAATAGGATGTACTTCACCGCTCTCAACCAAATTTTCCTTCCAGTTTTCTGGCTTGGATTCTTCAAATAATTCATCAGCGGAAATCTCCAATCGTTTTCGTCAATCTCTATACAAAAGATGTCTCTTGTCACATTCCTCTCTTGTAATGATGAGAGATCCCTCTTTTGTATGCTGATAATCCTTTCCTTAAACTCTTTTGACATATGAATTCCTGAAGCAATTTGGGCCATCTCATTTGCCTTCCAATTCAATTCTCACGGAATATGCTGAAATACCACTTTGTCGAAACTTTGGATCAATTGATCAACTACCATGTAGTATGGTGATAAAGCCCAACTACGACACTGATACTCACCAGTCAATTGTTTCAAAGCCAAAAGTGAATCGCCTATTATTTCGACTGTAGATGCCCCAATTTCTTTCAATATTTCCAAACCGATGTTCAATGCTTCATACTCAGCTTGATTATTTGAACACTTAAAAGCAAGCTGGAAGGAAAATTTTGTCTTTCGCCCCATTGGAGATTCAATGAAGATCCCAACTCTTGCCGAAGTAAGAGTTCTCGATCAGTCAAAACTTAACTTCCACGGCGTAAGAGAAATTGAAGCTATCTCTACAGGATCCTTTTTCCCTTCCACTTCCAAACAAGGATGGTCGGCCAAAAAATCTGCTAAGGCCTGACCTTTCATTACCTTTTGAGACACATATTTGAAGGCGAACTCTGACAATGCTATTGTCCACTTCCCAATTCTTCCCTTAATGATAGGCTTTGACAACATGTATTTTATAAGGTCAGTCTGGGAAATGATGATTACTCTAGTCGGCAACATATAATGTCGTAACTTTGTTGCTGCAAAATATAATGCTAAACATAATTTCTCGATTGGAGATTACTTTAGCTCGTTTGACATGAGGACTCTACTCAAGTAATACACCGCATGTTCCTTTTCAAGTTCATTGTCCTGCGCTAACAAACATCAGACAGAGTTTTCTGCAGCTGATATATAAAGTTTGAGCAGCTGGCCCTTACGCGGCGGCATAATAACTGGTTAATTGGCCAAATACTCTTTTATGCAGTCAAATGCTTCCCGGTGATGGATCTCCCATCTAAATCCATCTTCATCTTTCAGCTTCAACAAAGCTGAAAAAGCTTGAATTTTTCCAGATGAGTTTGAAATAAATCTCCTGAGGAAATTGATTTTCCCAATTACGCTCTGCAATTCTTTCTTATTCCGAGGAGGCTTGGCTTCTACGATTGCCCGAGCTTTATTTTTATCCACTTTGATGCCTCTCTGATGGACTAGGAAGCCTAGAAAATTTCCCGCCGAGACTCCGATTGAACACTTTTGTGGGTTCATCTTTAGCTTATGTTTCTTCATTCGCTCAAACGCCTTTCTCAAGTCGGCCACGTGACCTCCCCGGACGTCCGATTTCACCATGACATCATCAATATAAACTTCTAAAAGCTGTCCGATCATGTCATGAAAGATTGCATTCATCGCTCCTGCAATGAAAATCTGATTATATCCAGAGTGTCCGTCCATGAAAGAAAGAATCTCATGCTTAGCTGCCCTATCCACTAGTAAATCAGCTACTAGCATTGGATATTCATCTTTGGGCGTAGCTAAGTTCAAATTCCGGAAGTCAATTCATATTCTGAGTTTCCCATTCTTCTTTACAACTGGGACTATATTGGCCAACCATTCTACATAGCGAGCCTTTCGGATGAAGCTGGCTTTGACCAATCTTTCTATTTCCTTCTTCACTTTGTGCATGACTTCTAGCGACATTCTCCTTGGTGGTTGCTTAAATGGCCGAAATCCTTCTTTAATTGGCAAACGATGTTCCACCAATTTTCTATCTAAACCAGGTATCTCATGGTAATTCTAAGCAAAACAATCTTTGAACTCCTTTAAAAGCTCAATGATTTCAGCCTGCAACTTGGTCTCTATAAGGCTACTTACAAAAGTTGGCCGAGGATCTTCGTCAGTTTCCAAATTTACTTCTAACAATGGATCCTCGGCCGTGGAATCATCCATCTTCTTTGGTGCCAATTGGATATCATCAAAAATAAATTCTAGTTCAACCTCAGAGTCATCCTCCATGATACATTCGGCCAAATCAATGGCCGAATTGTTTTCCAACTTCTTTTTTGCCATGTACGCCACAAGTTTCCTGATAGTGGTATGGACCGCCATCGTTTTCTCTTCTTCATTATGATGTATATTCATTGNCTTAAATGGCCGAAATCCTTCTTTAATTGGCAAACGATGTTCCACCAATTTTCTGTCTAAACCAGGTATCTCATGGTAATTCCAAGCAAAACAATCTTTGAACTCCTTTAAAAGCTCAATGATTTCAGCCTGCAGCTTGGTCTCTAAAAGGCTACTTACAAAAGTTGGCCGAGGATCTTCGTCAGTTTCCAAATTTACTTCTAGCAATGGATCCTTAACCTCGGCCGTGGAATCATCCATCTTCTTTGGTGCCAATTGGATATCATCAAAAATAATTCTAGTTCAACCTCAGAGTCATCCTCCATGATACATTCGGCCAAATCAATGGTCGAATTGTTTTCCAACTTCTTTTTTGCAATGTACGCCACAAGTTTCCTGATAGTGGTATGGACTGCCATCGTTTTCTCTTCTTCATTATGGTGTATATTCATTGGAAACATTTTGTATTCAGCTTTGACATATGGGCAATTGTCAGTCGTGACAACTCATCACAAACTTCTTTCACCATTTTATGAGGTACCCTGACATCTTTCCAGGCCGTAACCCCTGCAAGACGGCCATGTTTATTATTGCCAAAAAATTGGACAAAGCCAACTTCTTCTTCATAGTACCAAGCCTCAACTGCATTGGCACTGACTAAGAAAGGCTGGCTATCGGCCTGAACCACTTCAACATTTTTGCCATTCCAAAACCATAAAGCCTGGTGCAACGAAGACGGTATGCACAAGCTTGCATGAATCCAATCCTGCCCCAATAATGCATTGTAGCTGGATCTGGACTCTACCACAAAGAATGCAGTCATGGTAGATTTTCCCCCCATGGTAATCTCTATAGGCAAAACGCCTTTAGCCTTAGTGATTCCTCTTTGGAAGTTACTGACTGTCAAATTAGTTGGGACGAGATCATGCTCACTCTTACATAGTTTAGCTAACATGGAAACTGGTAAAATATTTACCGCTGCTCCATTGTCAACTAAAACCTTATTTATCGGTACTCCATCGAAATGAGCGTTGATCTAATGAGGCTTCAGATGTTTCGCCATCCCTTCAGTTGGCTTTTCAAACACTATCCGTTGGGAGCTAGAATGACCTAGTTCTTTTGTTGAAGACTTGGAATCTTCTGCAATTGTTGCCCTGACGTCTCCAGTTTCGACGAAATCTCATTCCATCACACTTGCTTGGTTGGGATGAGCTTCAAACGTCAGTGGCAAAATAGCAACCATGTTGATGGCCACCTCATCCATAGCTCCGAATTTAATTGTTAAAGCTTTGTCGGTTGAAGAAACTACCATGTCTTCTTCAGTTATATCCTCATTCAAATCTCTCAAACATGAGATCGTCTCCGCACTTTGCTTTCTAACCCAAACATTAAGTCGTTTCTTTGGTCTCAAAAATTTAGCTGCGGTGATGGCTTTCTGAGCTAAAGCTGTAGCCAACTTCTTCAGATTCTCAGGTCTCCCCTCTGTACCACAGAGGTGTGATTCTAGTTCCTTCAACACATTATCATCTTTTGTGTTTTCTGGTTGAACTGTTGTTATAGGCCATTTTCTGACGGCCTTCTCACCAGTTTTTGCTTCCTCAGCCATTCTCTTCGCCTCGGCATGCTGGCGCTACATCCGCCTCTTTTGAGTTTTGGTAGGTGGTTGATAAGAACCATGTCATGCTCGGTACAAACGATCTACCTCTGTAATTGGCGGCCTAAAAGTTCTTGGCTTCTCGACCTTCTAGGAAACCAATCTTGTCGGATGGTTTCTAGAAAAAATGACTTGGAGGTTAGGCTCACATTGCCCCCCTGTTGTCGATCTTTCACCTTTACCAGTCGATCCTGCAACTTTGTTCCCAAGCGCTGGAAAATGGATTTCTGCCTGTGGCTTTCTAGTGGTGGTTTCGGCATGTTCATGTTTTCACTCCTTGCCAAACGCCTCGTCCTTCCTTCCTGAACCTCATGCTTACACCGGTTACAAAGCACCTTAGAAGAAGATTCTGCCTTTTCGGCCGAATACTCTCTTCTAAGCTTGACATCTCTTTTCCAGACTCTTCCGGATGATGTATGTCGCAGATCTACCCTCACTCTGGGTTTTGCCAAGTCTAAAATATTGGCCGAAACCATGTTCGCTTCGGCCAATGGGAAAGTATTACTATCCACTTCCATTATTTCTTTCCCTTTCTCTGGGAATTTCAGTGTCCCCTTCTCGATCAATGTTTGAATAGTATTCCGAAAAACTACGCAATTGGTAGTCTGATGCGACCACATGCCATGCCATTTGCAGTATGGCTTCTTCTTCATCTCTTCTGCTGTAGGTAAAATATGGTCGTCAGGTAATTTAATTACCTTGTCGGCTAACAGATGGTCAAAGATCTGGTCAGCTTTGGAGATGTCAAAACTGTAGACCTTTTCTGGTTAGACTCGATTCTTTCTCGTGTTCATCACCAACTGTGGAACTTTCTGGCTCATTACTGATCTAGCAAGAGCCTTGCAAACATGTAGATGTGTGGCTATTACTTCCGCCGCATCCACTTCAAATGTTCCGTCTCCGCTTTCTTGGTCCTCAGCTTCCACCAAGTGAATTTCAGTATTAGGGTCCTTGTAGTATGACCCTCTGGACTAGTTCTTCCTCTAGTACTCCTCCTTCAGGATGCCTTCATATCGAGTGGCCCGAGAGACCAACTCAAACAAGTCATGGAATTCTATCCCCTCAAACATCTTTCGAAGATTGTAGCTCAGTCCGCCTTGTGCTGGCTTGACGAACTCCCATTCCGGTATGTCCAGATGACATCTGATCCTTGCCTTCTTGAATCGGGTTATAAATAACTGCACCGACTCTCCATCCATTTGATGCAAGCGCGATAAGTCAGCCATGGAAATCTCCGGCTCAATCCTATAGAACTGCTCGTGGAACTTCTGCTCCAATTTTTGCCAGCTATGGATCGAGTTTGGCTGCAAGTTGATGTACCAGGTGAAAGCTGGACCTGTCAAAGAGTTAGCAAATAGTTGCAGCTTTAGGAAATCATTGGCCGCTGCTTCTCCACATTGGATAGTGAAACGACCTATGTGCTCCACGGTGGATTGTCTTTCCTCACCAGATAATAGGGTGAAGTCAGTAAACCTGAATCCCTTAGGAAATTCAATATGGTAAAAAATGTCAGGGTACGGCCTCCTATAGGAGGGGCGTTCGGTCCGTCTGAATGCAGGACCCATCATCTCTTGGATGATGGTCTCAACGGCTTCCCGGTATATGCCTTGGTCGTGATTCATTCAGTTCGGTTCATTCCTCCGCGCTGGGGCGTGGAAGTCTGCTTGATAAGCATGGGCATCATAATATCTATTCCTGTAGTTTTGTCCAAAATGCTCCGCATGCCCCCCGCCAGGTTTCCATATGTCGGAACATCCGCTCTCCCTCCATGTACGTTGGGTATAGTCTGAAAAGCTTGTGTCAAATGTTCTTCCCGACCATCCCTCACGGTCTGGCCTTGGTTATCAGCATGCCCCCCGGCAGGAACATTGTTCCTTGCCAGTGGGGGAATGTAAGGTTGGACTTTCCGTTCAGGCATAAACCTTACATTGTTTCCACTGGACCCGGCTTGAAAGGCCGGTGCCTCAGTCCTTGGCTTGTTGCCATTGGGTACGGCCTGAAAGGCCTGCACCTGTTGTTCCTCCTGGCCGTTAGTTGGTCTTGTGCCATTCGACGCAGCTTGGGTTGTCTGCACCTACTGGTGCAGCAATTCCAAGATTCTTTGCAACGTTTGATGCTGGGTCTCCTACTATGCTTCCATCTTCCGGGACAGCTCGCGGATCGAATCCTGAGTAGACATCTCTGTCGTGTCCGGAGTCTTGTCAGCTTCCCTTTCAATTCTATCCTCATTCGACACATTTCGGCTGCTAATGCCGCCGTGGTTGTCGGATTCCTGATTCTTGGAACGAGTCTGCACCATTTCCTCAGTCAAAAAAAGATGTCCCATCGAGCGTGCCAAAAGATATGTTGGTATAAAACACAACAATCAGTCGTCTCAAGTGTGCTAGCGTGCCACTTCGAACCTAGACAGTCTAAAGAAATAAATAAAATGTGTGCCAATTAATATAAGACTTAAATCAAACGATTGTATTAATTACTAAGAACAAAATAATTAAAGGTTACAAAATGCCTTTCAGATCAAAGGACTTTTAATTAAAATTTTCAACTAAAACACTTAACTACTCGAAGTAAATTCTAACGAGAATAAACTAAGTAGTCTATGTTTTTCTGGTGTGTGTGTGGATGCGTGAGTCCTTTTTCAAAGTTGGTGAAATTCTAATTTATATAAGAAGAGATGGCTCACCAAACCCTTCTACTTTCAATGTGAGACTTTTTCCATATTCAATATCCAAATCTTGTATTTATACAACTTTCAACATTTTTCATCTTTAAACGATGTGAGACAAGTGTAAATTTACTTAAATACAAAAAATTAATATTTTTAATAAATAAAAATATTAATTTAGAAAATTTAAGTATATGGTCCAAACATGAACCCAATTGATGAATAAAAAAGGCAATGAATGCGTTGATGGGTGATGCAAAAGAGGCATTAAAAATGAGGAAAAGAGTGAGAAAACTTCAAGATGTAGCAAACATGGATAGGTTCATAATTCTGCCTGGGATCTCCATGCAGCACATATTCGAGGTAATTGTTTGGGATGTGTATTCTTTTATATATATATACTCTGTAGAATACTAGGTGAGTATCCATGGTTTATGTTATTTTTTTATTTTTCAAGTGATTGTGGGATAGGCTAAAAATATATTTCAGTCGGAGGAAGAGTGAGCATGGGGTCCCCATTTTCCATCCGGTAACTTCCATCTGAAGTCTCCGTTTTCCCTCCAGAAAAGAAAAATAAAATGATGAAATTCGTTTTATGGAGTATATGTTGGCTGACCAAATTATATCATTTTTTTTGTTACTCGGTGGCCTCCTTATGGGTTTCTGGTTTTCCCTCTGGGAAAAAAAAAATTACGGAAGTGAAAAAGCAGAAAAAAATAAAAATAAAACATGATTTGAAACCCTCATAGGCTCCTCTATCGGCGCCCCGTTAATCTCCCACCCACCCTTTTTCCATTCCCTCTCTCTCCCTGTTTCTCTTTTCCTCGTGTTTTTTTTTTTTTTTTTTTCCCATCTTCCTCTTTCTCTTTTAATTTTTATGTCTCTTTTCTTCTTACTCACCCAGCCCCATTTTGTCCAAAAATATAATTTTTTAATACTTTGTTTCTTTGGATTTTAATTTCATTGACCGTGCTATTTTGATATAGATGGGCTGCCATAGACTTTCTAAAGCTTCTACAATGTAGTTTTTTTTTTTTTTTAGATCTATTTCTCTCATTCTTCTCTCTTTGGACAATCCAACAAAACCATATTTTATCACCATCTCCCTCCTTGTTTTTTTTCACTTTTCATTTTCTTTCTATTTTTTTCATGTTTATATTACAAATTTCATTCAAATCATTTTTCCATGAGGTGTCATTTTTTCATTCACATTAACTTCGCCCTTTTTTGGAAGAAAAAATTTATTGAGATTGAGAAGAAGAAAGATGAGCGAGAGAAAGAGAAAGAGAAAAGAGAGTAAGATCAGAGAGATTTTGAGAGTGAAAAATTAAAGAGATCTTGAAAATAAAGGCATTTTGTGAAAGAGATCAAGTGGGCTACTTCTTCAACCAGTCCTAGTGACAAGATCCGCCCCGGAAATTCCTCCAGATTATCCGAAGAGGACCCGCCTGAGGAAGATTCTACCAGAACCCTTCGAGGTAGCCGACAGAATTCTCCTCTGAAAGAGGGGTTAATAAACAAGAAAACAATAAATAAGACGAAATATGTAAATAAGATATGCATTACAACAATGATCTACTAGTCATACCAAGATAAATATTAAAACAGCTTAGAAAGTAGGTGGGAAAGTCAGAGCCACTAAATGAGATAGACAGAAAAATATAAATAATACAAGTACGAGAGTAAACAGAATAAAAAAAAACAGAGTCTATTACATAAAAAGAAGCAGTAGCAGATATCGAGTGCGGATGTGATGCCGGCGGTAGCTCACGAGAACCTGCAGCTAGAACCTAGGAAACGAATTTAAAAAAGAAAAAAAAACGTGAGATATAAAAAATCTCCGTGAGTGCTCCTAGATAACTACAAAATATAAGTTCAGTAGTTAAAATTCTTTTCACTCAAACCTCACGTCACTTAGTTGAAAAGTTCTCCGTTTTGAAAATCATTTCGCAAAACCTCGATTTTATCCCCAAAATCATTAAATCATTATAAAATGGTTTAGGGGCGAAAACATAATTTAAAACGATCATTGAAATCACATATCAATCACTAGAACCATAAATGCAATCTCAACAAGAAACATTTAAATTTTTTTGTAAAATATGTTTGTATAAAAAATTGCAAGTAGAAACATTTGTTAAATCCAAAACCGATCTAAAACCAAATACCATGGGTCCCAACTCATAAATTCAAAACCAACAATCTAAAACCATAAAATCACATTATCAAAACTCCAGAATCATAAATGAAATTCATAAATATTTAAATGATTGTCAAACACATTTTCATAAACTAGCAAGTAAGTGGGTCACAACCCGAAAACCAAAAGCCATGGGCCACGATCCATGAAATCAGAACCATCAATTTAAAATCAGCAATCAACAAATATAAAACCAAACCGGTACCACAGCATAGTATCGTGCCGTGTGACCCTCAGCGTCCTGAAGGTGTCACAGGCGGATGGAGGGGGGTATACTCATCACAACGAACCGGCGTCCCAAATCCGTCATAGCAGGATCCTCATCATCTCTCTCCCGACACGTGTCCGCAGCAAAGGATGGCATAATATAATAATAATAATAGCGCGCATAATAATCATACATCTCTATCAACATCTCGATACTGTGTGGTACTCCTCAAAATCATTTCTAAAATCATCCATTACCGGATATCATCAATTTTTTTTTCAAATCCTTTTATTTTTAAACAATTTTCCAAAATCTTCTATTTTGAAAATTTTTACGAAAACAATCAAATATTTCGAATATCAGAAAATTGCCCCAAAAACTTCTTAAATTCCACAAAAGCCACCATTTTTCTTTGAAATTACCATTTTCTACAAATTTGGGAAAATATCCAAAATTTCATAAATCGCCAATAACCATTTAAAACACAAATCTCATATAAATATGAGTTCCATTAAAATCACAAATGCATATATAGTCTTAAATCATCCACCATTTAAATCAGCATATAATATATTTAATAAGCATAATTTAAATGCACAAGAAAATTCAATCAAAACAAATCATATGCGATTAAATCATAATAATATATAATCCCAAAATGTTTAGAAAATAAATACACTCACAGATCCAAAGCGTGCTCTTACTGGATCTCCGGTCCAGCCCTCGATCGTGTACAAACACCTAAAAATAATTTATTGAAAATTATTTTAATTACCGAAAAACTAACCAAAGGCTCAGAGGAGTCTTCTGAGTCTCCAATTACAAGATTAAAAAAATATTTACTAAGATTGCCCAACATTTTTAGTAATTACGAAAATGTATCAAAATTTTTGATTATTCCGTTTCAAGTCCGATTTCAACAAACTTTATACCGCAACAAAATTGAAGGTGCAAGGAACGAGAAGCTACCTTCAATTTGAAGATTTGAAATTGGATCAAATCGACGGCACAGCAAGCTTGCCCACGACCCTAGGAACGCGTTGGGAATGGTGGTGAGCACCCACTTGCCGCTGGTGGCTCCGTTGAAGGGAATGAAGATCCGGCCAAAGATTGAGTTCGTTGAGGGGTTTAACCGTGGAGAAAAAGGGAGGAACAACTTTGGTTAGCTTCACAGGCACAAAAGGAAGCTTCCTGGATGGGCGGAGCATGGAAGTGGATCGGCAGCAGGTTCGGGTGGCGCGTGCAGTGCGTCAGGTGGTCACAGGAGCTCGGCCAGCTACAGATCAGCCGCCGGCGTAGTCTGAAGCTCGAGGTGGTGGCTGTGTCGTGCCACTCGCCAGAAAACGGAGTAGATCTAGGTGGAGGTGGTGGCTGCCGCAAGTGGTTTTTCCGAGACTTCGAGGCCGTTTTTCGACGTGCTCTAGCAGTTTCCAGAGATCAAACTGGATACCAACATGTAGATCGTCACACCAGCTTCCCAATGGTACCAAAGACACGTCCTAACTCCACCGGATGAGGAAGATATGGCCAGCCAAAGGTAGTGTTGCTACAGTGCAACCCCTCTCTCTCTCTCCCTGCGCCTTTCTCTCTCTAAATTAAAAAATGTGCCGGCCAACAAGGATAAAAAAAGGTATTTAAAGACTCTCAATACCCAATACAAAATAATGGTAGTTGAAAACAACCACAAAGTACCTTTATTTGAATTAAAAAGTACTGAAATAAAATATCTCTTAGAAACAAATTGTCCCAGAATTAAAGTACAATCTTTGATTGACCATAACTTACAATCTATAACTCCGATTTGGGCGTGCTGATAGTCTATGGACTCGTGGCGACGTCCTCTGCTCCAATCTTGACAAGGTTTGAGTAAAAACATTCCCAAATAAAAAGTCAACATTAAGCCCCCAAATGGTCAACCTAGTCCAAAACACAAAGAAGAAAAGTAAGCAAAAATTCAGGTCGTTACCCCTAGCAACCATACAAAAAGTCAAAAGCTTAATAACGAAGCCCATAGATTGAAGCCTATATTGGTGGTGAATATTGAAGGCCATGAATTCCATTTTGGTGAATAATTTCCATGCTATGATATCCTTGACCTTATTAACAAAACTCTCCCTCCCACTTCTATAAGTTTTGTAAAAATCCCAAAAACTATTCAAATTTAAACATATTTTAAAATTGAATTATGCTTTAGGTACTAATAAATCTATCAAAATAATGAAGTGTTTATATTTAATTATACTTATCTTTTATATTGTTTTTTTTTTCCCATAGATATTTAGACTGTATTAATATTCTAACAAATAAAATAAAATAACATGTTATCTTGGTACACCTAACATTACACCTTAGTTGGGCAATATTCCTAATATTTAGTATTTACTAAATATTAGAAACTTTTTTACTTGACAAGTATGGGTGCACAAAAAACCAATCATTCCAATCCATTCCACAATAATTAGTCAAATTTTTTTATCTTTAATTGGATTGGATTAGTTGTTAAAAAAAATTAAAAATAAAAAACTAACTATTAAATGGATTCTGATTGGTTTTTAAAATTAAAAAAATTAATATAATCGAACCAAACCTAATCAATCATATTAAATAAAGTATTTAAGTGTACATGTTTTTTATAGTTGACTTATTTTTTTTGTGCACTCAACGTTTTATTTTGGTTTTCATAAACAATAAGATTATTAATTTTAAATTTGGGCTATTTTTGTGTAGACAACAAATAATTTTAACCTAATAAACTCATTTTATAATGGAAAAAATCCAAGAGATGAAAAGGCAAATTCAATTAAAAAAATTAATCTAATTTAATTAAAAAATCAAATCAATCAATCTATCTGATCGCATTCCATCATATTGGATTAGATTGTATTCCATTATACTGGATTGAATATTAAAATTAATCTGAAGTCAAAAATTTTGTTATTTCTCAAATAAATCAGTTATGGACCGAAAAACCATTATTGACAAGGCTTTAGAATGGACTTCAAGGCCGATCAATCATTAATAAATGGAGATAGCTAGCTAGTCTATACACTTCCGATTGAACAATTCTACACTTTCAAGCTTAAGACAAGTCTATTCGAGCCCATATAAAAGGTTTTATATGGTATTTGCACCTTAATGCACTTCAACCAATAAATTTATTGGTCGAAGCATTGAAGTGCAATTCCCAATAGATACCAACATAAATTTTATATATTTATCTTAAACTTTAGAGATTTTTTATAGTGAAAATATTTTATTTGGAGAGTTTTATTGAAATATCTAAAAAATAATATTTATTATTGATTTAAATGTTATTCATTGTAGACAATATTATTCGTTATGAACCAAAGACTTGTTTGTTTGACAGGAGACGGTATAGGTCATGATGTAGATAAGTTGGGATTAGATATGATATGATATGACCATATGAGAATGTTTTAATCCAATTTATGTTTGTTGTTGTCAATAATATCAATCATATATTATTTAGAAATAGTCAAGATATAACCAAATATATTTGGTAAGACTAAATAATCTAGATTTTATTTAAAACAAAGTCTATAATTTGACCATTAGAATCTAGTCCAAATTGTTAATTTAGCAAACAAATAAAAGACAAAATTAATCAAATCCAGTAGTAGACAAACATAACCCAGATGTTACTCTTTTTTGACAATGTTGCATATTATATACCAAATATTACTTATGAAAAAATGTTACTCGTTATAAATAAATATGTTACTTATTATACACAAAATATTACTTAAAAATACAAGTTAATACCATGAAACCCTTTGAAAGTTTCACTACAATTTAACCCAAAACTTTACTACCATAAAAAGTATATATTGTTTCCTTACATATTTTAATTTGTATCTTATTTCTTAACTATTTCCTTTAACTTTGAAAATAATGTAAATTTGATGAAGCTTTAACTTATTTTTTAGTTTGTATTAATTAACTACGAGGTAAGTCACCAAAACAGATTATATTATGAATATTATAAATGTGTAAAAACTAAGATCTTATAGAAACTTATTATTTTGACAAAAAGAAGAAGAAGTTATGTTAGAACATCTCCAATAGAATATAAATTGTTAAAATTAATATGTCACATAAGTATATATAGACATTATTTTAAAAAAAGTGCTCCAATAGTAATGTCTATAATGAATGTCGAACTGACATAATATTGACATTGTCAAAATGAATGTCTATTTTTGGAGACTCTGTCAAACATTGTCAAGTTTCCAAATTAAACAGTAAAAAATTTCTTAAAAATCTAATTTGCTCAAAAATTAAAAATATAATTAATTAATAACCTAAAATAACATTTGTACATATTACCAACGAAGAATAATTTTTAAATTGAATATACATTTATGCCAAATAGATTTAAACAATGTCTATTTTTATACAGCATATACACCAATCCACATTCTCCATTAGAGATACTTTTTATAATTACCAAAATATTTACCAAATTTATTAAGCAAATGATGTGACGAATGATGTATCAATATTTAATTAATTAATTTTTTATTTATCTATATATATATTTAATGGTAAACTTATTTATATTTAAATTATAATAATATTTTGCTAATACTTTGGTAAACAATTTAGTATTAGTACTACTAAAAATAATAATAATGATAATGAAAAATATCACTGTTACTAAAAATTTAGATTTAAAATTGATATTATATCATATTAATGTAAGGTACAAATCTGTAATAGATCCATCAGATAGTTAAATATTTTCTTTTTCCAAGTTTTGTTATAGCTAGCTAGATCAATTAAATGGTTACATTGGCAGGCACTGCAACTTATCCTTGTGCAGACTGAGGGGGATCAAATAGGAACAAGGATACAGATGGAAAATTGTAGTGTGATAAGTCATGAATAAGGTCTACAAAATTTATCTTGAATGGTAGATATGGATGAGCCTACTGGTCAAATTTTTTATGAACAAGGAAAAAAATACATATCTGCTTTCGCTATGTTTTGGCTATAAAAGTACATAAATTCGGTTACCTCTCAATGTCAAGTAGTATACACTATACACCAAATTCCTTTGAATAAAGACCAATGACAAATTATACTGTTTTCTCTCTTGCAATAATTTTGAGCTGGAATAGTTTATTTATCAACTAATAGGATAAAAATAAAAGTTGTGTTATGAAACAATAGTAGGCAGTATATATACACGTGACATTAATATCATTTCTCTTGTATATTTTAGCTATCCGAAATTGCAAGCATATTAGTCCATATGCAGAATGATCACGACCTTATACATAATGCTCTCTTTAATCTATAACTTAATTAACCTTTTGGAACTTAAAATCTTTTATTTACTTTTCCGCAAGGAAGAGAAGTACATGGAGTTTTAAGTTAAATTAAATGAATTAATTAGCAACACTAGTAATGTATTATTCTTTTATCATATTTTTTATTTAGTTAAATAAATGTCGTTTAATATATATCTTAAATTCTAAAATGAAAATATTTTTATTATATTAAAATGAAGAATTGTCACTAAAAGTATATTTTTAATGATAAATCTGAAAATATTATTATTGATAGTTATTTTTGAAAAATAATTTTTTAGATTTGTCACTAAAAATATAATTTTAGTGAAAATTTTTATTTTAATAAAATAAAGATATTTTTATTTTATAATTACTCATTATATATATATATATATATATATTTGATAAGTAAATATATATATATTGTTGAATTTTATGTAAATATAATTTTTTTAATTAATTATTTTTTGACTTGTGTAAAGAATTGGGTTAATTTTTAAAAACACTTGAAATATTTTATTTAATTAGAAAACTATATTTATTTGGAAGCATACGACGTATAGTGAAAAGATTTCTTAGTTATGCAAATCTGGAAACCTTTAATGCTTCATACATTCGGAAGCATTATATTTCTTCAAGTGCAATCCTTTTTAGTTAAAATAGAAAAAAAATGCAATTTATTTATATACATATTTGCTTGGATTTTTACGTATGAAATACATAAGATTAATCATTCTTCTTTTAATATTTATCTTCATAAAGAGAGAGTGTCTATAAAATTTATTTGTTAATTATGAGAGTTTGAAGGGATGCTAATCTTAGAAAAAACTGATTGTAGTGTGAAAAACATTTGCCATTTACAGAACTACTCGTCATCGAATGCGGGGCGATAATTATCTTAAAGTTAGAGAACCAAATTCTCAACTCAACTACAGACTGATTTTTCTATAATTTTTATTCTTGTACATGATTTGTTGTTTTTTATGTTTTAAGAAATAAGAATTTATTTACAGCTAGTAGAATCTTTCCTTGAATAGTATATATAATATTAGGTAAGGTAAATGTATAGATCGGCATAATGATTTTTATTAGAGATAAAATATAAAAGACATGATAGTTCATCTTCTGTCACCTTAAGTGTTTAAAAGAAATAGTGATTCAATTTGGTATTAAAACCAAAAAATCTTTTGGGAGACAAATCTAGACCTAGCGGTCATAGATTCAAAATTCAATAGCTCCACCAAAAAACAAAAATATATATATGAAGCTCCAAAAAAAGCTAGACCAAAAATGCATATATATGCAATGACCCAAATAGGCCTACATGTTAGGGAGAGAATATAAAAAATATGATGATTTATCTATTAATATAAAAGATATGATGTATCATCTTCTATTAGCTTAATATTTTTAGGATCAAAGACAAAAAGATCTATTAGACCTCCACCCACAAGTGAAAATATATCTAAGGATTCAAAAAATGCCTAGTTGACAATCCACGTTTAAAAACTCAAGCATGCCAACATATAAAAAGAGTATTAAAAATAAAATATAACAGATATAACGATAAACTTCCTATCAACATAAACTTTTAGAAAAAACTAGTAATTCAACAACTTTAACATTAAAACTTTATTATTTATTCTATCTCCTAATCCATCCTTAGAGAAATGGTGAGGTGGACAATAAAAATAGGATCCATATTGACTATCCATTTGGTTTTACATGATAATCTTTTATTTTTATAATAAAAATTTACTGTAGAAAAGTTAATTTCTAAACATAGTTATACAAATAAATAGGTCTCATTTTTATTATCTACATCACCATATCTTTTAGAATATATTGTAAAACAGATTTCATAATCCATTAATTATATACATATACATATACATATACATAAATTCATTGAGTTTAGTCTTGTTGCCTTCGGACGACCATCCTTCTTTTATTAATTTCTGGTCTTCTGATGAGAATCAGGTTTTTCTATCTGGTTGAAATTAACGTTGAAATAACTCACGGACTAGACTAATCAGGGAATCAAAGACTTTGATTCCAAAGCAACAGGAAGGGTCATACAGTAATTTAACAGCAACATAAACTAGACTTGACTTTCAGTTGGAAAATATCTTGTAGAAGGCGTTGATGAAAGCTCTCCTATAGTAATTGCCTGCTCAAGCAGGCTACGGTCCTCAATATTGGTTTTCTTCTCTTTCTACCAACATCAACTACCAAAAAGGTTATCTTTTGGAGTAATTTTTTTCCAATAAAGAATATAGTCAAGGTATCAAAAATATATTATATTACAAGCTAGAGGTAAAAATGATTCTAGAGTGTGTTTGAATGACCAATTAACTAGAAACTATATATATTTACCAAAAAAAACAAGAAAACTAGAAACTATATATATGTATAAATATATATGTAAAAGTTCTACCATGTTGATAGAGGTGTAAAATGGGTCATGCTGTGTTGGTATGGTCCATTTAAAAGTTGGTCCGTTAGTACTCGTGCCGTGTTTGTGCCTGCCCATTTATTTTTCGTGTCATGCTCATACCGACCCATATAGTTTTCGTACCGTGTCAAGCGTGCTATGGGCCCAAACACTTATGTGCTTGTACCGGGCACGTGTCATGCTTGTGTCTGTGCCAATTATATTTTGCATATTTTTTTATAATATAAATTATATAGATGAATAAAAATTATTCAAAATAAATATTGAAAATAAATTAAATTAACAATTAAATAATATATTTTAATTTTTAATTAATACATAACATAATAATTATTTACAACTAAAAAAATAAAAAATAAAAATATATTAATATTTTTATTTATATATTTTATTCCAAATCAATATTCGAATTTAAATCTACATTTAATAAATAATCGACTAAATCTTCCTTCCAATTTTGAACTCTAGATTTTCCATTTTTCCAGTCTTTCATGCACATAAAACAGTCTAAAATGTCTTGTGTTAGCCTTATTCACATATTCTATTATTGTAAAATAAATCTTTATATAATAGATTTTATATGATAAATTATTTATTATTGTTTGGATTGTGCTAAGTTTGTATTTTGTCCATATTGTTAATATGTATGTCCGTGTGGCTTGTCATGTGCTTGTATTGTGCCTGGCCTGTCACGTACATGTGCAGTGCTTGGCCTGTTACGTGTTTGACCTATTATAGACTCGTGTCGTACCAGGCACGATCCATTACGTACTTTGTGCTCAACATGACACAGTTTGTAACATGTCGTGCTCGTGTTGTGCTCAATTTTGACGTGTCGTGCCCGCGCCGTGCTCGTGCGGCCTGTCCATTTTGACACCTCTACATGTTGACATCCGGCTGTTCGGATTGTCACTAAAGCTTGTTTTACTAACAGTCTTTGTCGCTGACTAAAAACATCTTTAGTGACAATTTAAGGAAGTCTAAATTTCAGAATTTCTATATAATTATTTTTTTTTTGGTAATAATTTCTATATAATTATTTTAGAGACATAATAACATGATAAATCGTATAGGTGACGTCTTAATATTAATGATTTAAAACTAAATCCTAGTTAGAAGATAGTTTTCAAAGACCAAATCTATAAATATATATCAGTTTTTTTTTTTTTTTTTTTATCATGTTAACCTCATAATATCATTTTAAGATGTGACTTCACGGTCAATGAAATGATTTCAGATTTATTTCATTCAGCTAGTTTATTTCTAAAAATTCAATGTAAAAGATTTATTTAAGTATTGAATAATGCTAGCTAGAGATATTAAAAAGTCTACTAAAATGTTTAGGAAGTAATGAAGTCTCGTTATTTTATTGGTTTATATTTAATTACACATATTATTTTACCTATTCACTTATTCATATGTAAATTATATGAATATTTAATAGCACAAAAAAAAAAGTTAGATGAATATTTCAAACAATAAAATATTAACTCATAATTTTGCCACATCATCTTAGTAAACATGTAACTAGGATTTTTGGTACTCAAAGCATTACTCATTATTTAGTGTCTACATCAGTATGCTTCACAAAATAAGCTAAGACATTATTTTTGAAAGATCAATTTTGTGTCTATATATATATATATATATATACATACACACACACACACACACACACGACCAGACCCACATCATATCAACCTGATGATTTTACAAGCGACTCAATAACTAATATAAGCGTGAATATATAACTTCAAAAGAAAAGGGAAATCAATTAAAAGTAGGAGTGATAGTCATAGCCAAGGTCTTAAATCAATATTTCAAATGAAATTTCTTTGAATGTAAAGTTTTTCCATGATGTATATGGGAAATCTAGATTCCAAAAAAAAAAAAAAAAAAAGATAAAATTTCTATAAATTCTATTGAAATTAATTTTTGATATTTCTCCAAAATTTTCCGTTCAATGACTCATATATTTTTTACATTTTAGTCAAAATTTCTATAATATTCATCGAAATATTTAAAATTCCTATTTGGAATTATCTATTAAATTTATAGTTTTAAAATCTTTTTTATCAAAAAATATTTTAGAAATGTTATTCATGTTTAGTAAAAATTTAAAACATAAAATATAGTATTTTTGCATAAACTAGTTATTAAAAGATATAGAATACATGTAACTTATTATTTTTAAATTTCAATGACAAAGAAATATTTTTAATACTTTTGCAAATAGCCAAATTGAATTCACAGGTGATAAACTGAAATTGAGCAACATTACAATTAAAAATAAGTAAACTATATAATATGAAATAATTGTTAGATCCCTATCATTGGCATGTTAATAATTGCATACAAAATTATTAAAGAGAAATATTAATTGATCATTACTTCTCACACTACACATCTAGAAATTTGAATGGAAAGAAAGTAATAGTTTTCGACCACCAAGTGTTGAGATAGCATTCATGAATCATAATGTAATTTTAATGGTTTTATTATGTATTTTAACTAATAAGTAACTTTACTAAATATGTATCTTTTTTCATATAGTTTATTTTTTATTTTATTTTATCAATGGTTGTTAAGACTTACAAAATATGGATTTATAAATCCATAGATTAAAAGAAATATAATATCCATTCAATATTTATTTTTTTCAATATTTATAGATAAGGTTTTCATTATTATTTTCTTAAAATTTTTTATTGATATTCGATCATTTTTGATATTTTCATGGGTATTTCCATATTTTGAATGTTCAGTATTTCTGGAGATGCTGATATTTTGAACTTTGATCATAAATAAACATGTCCATTTCATGGTAATGGGTGTAACCATTTTTTCAAGATTTTAGTATGTCCCATACATTTATATCCATGTGGATGGGTGTAAATTGACATAAATAAGCAATATAGATAGTATTTTAAAAAACTACTTTAATAGTAATATGTAAAATAAATATCAAGCTAATTTAGCCTAGAATTATGATATATATATATATATATATTATAGCTCAATCTACACGGTCTATAGAATTATGATCAATTTCTACCAAAAAATATAGAATCATGATCAATTTGTATAAAGTAGAACTATAGAATACTTTGTATGTTCTCATTGATCATATAATACTTTAAATTTTGGAGAGTGAGAAAAACTTAAAGCATTTTCAATGGAGATATTGATTGTATAAATACACATTACACACATATTTTAAAAAAAAATATTTTTAAATTGTAATGTTTAAAATGAACGTCAAATTGATGTGGCATAAACACTGTCAAAGTAAGGTCATTTCTTACAAAATTTTTGTTTTTGTTTTTGCTTCTTTTCTACTTTTCCAAAAATGTTTCCTAGAGAAGCAAATATTCACTGACTTTTGTTAAAAGGGCTTCTGGAAGCCAAAAGCATTTTTAAAAAATTAACTAAACATTTCTAGAAATAGCTTTTAAGCTAAAAGTTGTTTTTAGCTTTACAGAAGCCATGCCAAACATGGCCTCAATGTCTACTTCTTGATGGTCTATTAGACATTTTTTTTATTTCTATAAAAGCTAAATTTTGTTAAAGTCATTTTTTATTAAAAAAATTATGGAATATTTAATTAATTAATAGCGCTATTAATAGGCATCAAAAGCACTTTTTTGCACAATATAATTGAAAATTTTAATTTGACTATATATTTATGTCATCTAAATTTTAAAAAAATATCAATTTTTATACTACATATAGCAATTCATATTTTTCATTAGAAATATTTTGAGATGTCACAAGAAAGATAAATATAATAAGGTGACTTGGCTTTTATCAAACGGCAGTAGGTGATCACTGGCTTTTATAAAATAATGATAGAGAAATGAGAGAGAGAGGTGAGAGAGGGGAGACAAAAATATGAGAGAAACAAAATTTACTTTTCATATTTTCAATGTAAATTAAATAAAATAAAATTAATTTTAATAAAAATTGACTAACAACCACAAGTATTTACAAAATTCTCTACATAACTACCTTCAAATAAGAATAAACAAATCTATATATAATATTTAGCTTCTTCTGCTTGTGGTACTAATTAAATGCTGAGGCTACTTACCAAAAAAAATTAAATGCTGAGGCCACCGAAAGTTGACTTAACACAATGAATGACTTCCCCTGTCTAAAAGGTCAACAACAAAAAATGATGCGGGCTCATATAACCTCCACCATGCATTGAGATACATAATATATAAAGAAAAAATAAACCGTATTCAATATCATATCATTCTTTTCGACCATATACACAGTTCTCAATGAATCAAAATATATATGTATTGTTCACTATTGTTTAGATTAAAGATAATTGAATTTAGGATTAATTGTACTTTGTTACCATACATTTTTAGAGTTTATAATTTAAGCCTTTAACATTCAATAATGTGGACCTTTTTGAATTTTTGATTTATTGACTAGTTTTAAACTGTATTAATTTTCAAATTAGAAAGTACTAAAATGTAAAATATTAATATTATTTTTAAAATTTTGCACTTTAGTACTTTTTTATTTTAATTTTATAAAAGCTGATATAAGTCATCTAATTGGTCTAAAACTGTATCAAATTTCAAATTAAAAAATATTAAAAATGCAGATTTGTAAATTAAAATTTTACACTATAGTATATTTTTAGTTGGATACTCTTTATTTTTTATTTTTTGATAAAAGTTTATATAAACCATCTAACTAGTATGAAATTGAATAAAATTCAAATTAGAAAATATTAAAAATGCAGATTTGTAAAATTAATTTTAAAAATTTGCATTATATATAATATATTTTAGTTCGAAATTTGATACAACTCAATATCAGTCATCTAACACAGTTGTTTACACATGTTAAGTCAAAAGTTAAAAAAATACAAGTGGCAACAAATTAAGAATTAAAAATCTTTAAATTGTTAAATCGAAAAGTTAAAAGCATAATTTGCAAAATTTTAAAAGTCAAAATCTCAGAGAAATGAACTTTCCCACTTGGTTGGTTTATCGAAAGAACCATGCAATGCATCACCATAGCCAGCTTCTCCATTTGCATTAATGGAAAATGGGTTGGTTATTTACAAAGCGGTCGTGGCCTCTCTCAAAGTGATCCTACGTGTCCAACTCCATTCGTTCTTACTATGAAAATCTTCTCGTCTTATGAAACAAGAGTGTTGATACCAAATTCAAGCATCACTAAATGAGAATATAAAAAATGTAATTAACAATTTATTAAAATTAATTAGCTAATAGTTATATTTATTTGTATCTAACTTTAACAATCAATTCAATAAATTATTATTATTATTATTGCATTCGAGGAAAAGGCATGCATAACCAATTAGAAGGCATATTGAAGAATAAGAAAATAAATTTAAATGGATTGGTGTTCAAATACCTAGAAAATTGATATATATATATATATATATATATATCATCTATATTTATAATTCTTCCCCACCTCGTAATGAAAACTATATGTATATGTTGCCATGTCACCTCGTAATTGAAACTATATGTATATGTTGTCATGTTATAAGGTTGGAAAATGTTATAGTTGTACATTTCATATAGTTAATTGATGTCAGAAATTGAATGGATTCAGTACTGTATATGGTATTTTGAAAAGCACTTATAGTGGACAAATGTGATGTTTTACCAACAAGTTAGAGGCGTGCTTGAGGGGTAGAGAAGCGACTACTCGTGCTTGACTGTTAGATTGAGGCAAAGTGATTTCTCTTAAATTTCTCATGTTAATTATATATGATGTCCTAAATTCTGCAAATATACAAAATTGGGATACATTTATCATTAATTCAAACCAATTTCCTTGATAACTACTAATTAACACGTCTGTCCCTTATTAGTATAAAAAGCTGAAGACTCTTTTTTTTCTTTTCTTTTTTCTTTTTTTGAGTGGTAAAAAGGCTAATACTTGTAAATTTTGAATTAATTGCATTTTAATATTCTTTAATTTAATGATACATGTTGCAATTTAGATCCTCAGTTTTAAAACCCAAAATATTGAGCCTTCTATTTATGATTTAGTGCACAATGAGCCTTTTATAAACTTAATAACTATGACTTTTCACCCCTAATGCAATTAAGAAGTATGGACTGTTTGCTGAGTTATGTAGAGCATGTTGAATAGTATTTTCATGGTTGATATTGAGGAGTTTCGTAATAATTAGATCAATGTGCACCAGCTGAAAAATTGAAGTCTGTGGTGGATTCTACCAAATGCCTAAAATGCAACATAGAAAACATCGATCATTGAGGAACTATTGGACATATGGAAGTAAAGGTTGATTAATGTAAATTTGACCGCGGCTAAGTTAACCTAGCTCTATATAATTAAACAGAAAATACTTTACAATTAAATTAAATGTCAGTATTGTACATATTTATCAAGGTACGTTCTATAACTTGCTGCTAATTAAGTACTATTAGGGATCCATGAATAAAAATTAAGTATACAAAATAGTCAAGAAATATATATGAGCCAAATTTCATGGAAAAATTAGTTGAATGATCTATTTAATATTAGTTTGACTATATGTTAAAGAACAAATTATTTATAGGTCTTAATGCACTTTAATACCTTTTAAAATTAAATTTATTTATATAGAGATTTTTACAATTAATTTGTGCAATTGATATTTTGTAATTTGAGAAAAAAAGTTGCACATTTGTTTAATTTAGTTAAAATTGACAAATTCGGTCAACTTAAAGTTACTTGCATAGCATGTGACTCTCAAAATTAGTTTCTTCATTTTTTATTGTACCAAAAATTAAAAAATAGTAAAGAAAAATTTGAAATTCAATTATGACTTTCTTTCTTATTTTTTAATTTTTTAATTCTTTGTACAGTTAAAAATGAAGAAACCAATTTTGAGAGTCACTTGCTATGTACGTGACCTCTAAGTTTACAGAATCTGTCAATTTTAACTAAATTAGACAAATGTACAACTTTTTTCAAATGATTGGATATCAATTGCGCAAATTAATCGTAGAAATTTATATGTGAACAAATTCAATTTTATAGAGTATTAAAATGCATTTAGACCTTATATATATATTACATACTTAAAATGATTTTTCAAATCAAACATATAAATGTTTCAATTTTCTTTTGTAAAAGATACATGTTTCATAAGAACACTCTCACCTAATGTTAATTAGGCTAACTAATTTATTATATAATTACCTTAACCTAAAGAGGCTGCAATATATATTTATATATAGAGTTTTGCTATAAAATTCACATGTTGAGGAGGTTATAGAGCCCAACAGATGGATTTTTTTTTTTCTGTTTTTTAGTTTGTTCTTTTTACCAAATACTTCTAAATACTAAAAATTTTAAAAATCTACTAAAAAAATATGACTAAAACAACAAAACATACCCGATTGTTGTATTTTGTATAGCATTTTTTTTTTGATTTTTTTAACCCAATAGTTTTAAATGCTATAAAATCTAAAGTCAAAACTATTTTTTTTAAATAAAAAATAAAAATATTTTTGTTGGGGAGCTTATGGAGCCTAACAAATATATTTTATAGCAAATATATATATATATACACACACAATCATACTACTATCAAGTGTATTTGACATTAATTATGTTCATGATCTCATATATGAAATTTCAAGACTAAAATTAAGTGATAAATAAAAATAAATGGATAAATATATCATCAAGAATTTTAAAATTCTAAATTATTTATTACTTTATTTATGATTTAATTTTAACTTTTAGATTTTATATACCAACATAACAAATATTTAATACTTCAGAAAAGGACGTTGAGCAATTGATTCCATTTTATGTTTCTGGCCTGTCTCTTTCTTAATGCTACTTTTTGACTTTTTTTCTATAAGCATAAATAGTCTTCCAAAAAAAATTTAAAGAATTACTCATCATACATTTCTTCTAATTAGCTTAGAAAAGGGCGTTGAGCAATTAATTCCATTTTAGATGAAACAGTGTTTTTAAAAAAGTAAAAGTAGTATTTTCTAATAAAATGGTTATACAATCGTCATCAAACTTAGAAAATGTACTAGCTAGCATTTCTTCTATTTTTTATATTTTATTTTTGGTCAACAATTCTTCTAATTAACTTATGGAAAATTTTTGACGATCAAAATAAATCAATAAAGAAAATACTACTTCTACTATCTCTACAAGGTAACTCGTCGAATTAGTAACTTATAAAAGTCCAATTATACTCAGACTCGTAAAATAGTAAGGATATAACACACACACACACACATTTATATATATGATGGGATGGTCCTCCAATTCATGGTTAGGCATCGCCCATAGTAAGGCTTTAGAGTTGCAAAAAAAAAAATTTATATGTGTGGCAGCTGATATTATATATATATATATATATATATGTTTTTATACCATATCGAAACTGTATATACATATATATATATATATGTATATATATGCTTGCAAATTATAATTAAGTTGACGAAACTACATATAGAAACAAGTTAAACTGAAAATGCTATAGGTCTATCATCAAGATTAATCAAGATTCTGTTTTAACTTTAATTCGACAACTTTTATAGTATACTGTGTCCTTTTAGTTTGGACGGCTAATTTGGAGTTCATATGAATTTTTGAGGAACTAGGAAATATTGAAAAAACAAACTGACAAAATTTTGTAGGAAACTCAGTTTCTTGTTATATTAATTATCAATGTAATTTCTTTATTATTTTTAACAAACGGTTTTTGGCAATATCTCTTTGCAAATTGTCCCATGTACTTCATAATTGGCACCTATGCCCCTTGAGTTTAACAAATTTAATTCTGGCAACTTATGTTCCAGCTTTTAACACAACTAATTTTTGTCATTTAAATGTCGAGTACAATGCACATGATTTGCAATTTTTAAAACTTAAAAGTAAAACAAGTATTTCACAGTATTATTTTTAATAATTAGGAAGAAGATGAAAATGAAATATCAATTCTACATTTTAAATTATAAAAAAGTACAAATTATGTGCACTGCACATGATATTTGACGGAGAAAAACTAATTGTGTTAAAAGATGGAACTAATACTGCCCAAATTTATTAAGTTTAGAGAGCATATATGCCAAATATGAAGTACAAAGGCAATTTATAAATCCGTGCAAAGTTTAAAGAACAACGTTGCTAAAAAACTTCTTAACAAATATATATGCTCTTATAAGAGACTTTGTCAAAAACTAGTTTTGTTTAAAAGATTTTCGAAAAAATTGTCAAAAATTGAACAGACAAATAGAGGCGGATCAAAAACGGAATAGATCAATCAAATTCAGATCATTATATAAATTGGTTTGATTAACCATTATATCATTATAATTAAAGATAATAGCTTAATGAAAACTGAGCAAAACGAATATCATTTATTTTTTTCTTTTCTTTTTCTTTTCTATTTTTCTGAAAGTTTCATAAATCAATATTTCATTTGATTTTATTGTTTGTATAATTTATCTTTACCATTAATAGTTTAAATGATATTTCCAAATTTATAAAATATTTCATTACATAATTCAATTTTACTCAAATTATTATATGCAACGGAAAAAAAAAAAGTCAGTTNAAAAAAAAAGTCAGTTTCAAAGGTTAAAACTTTTTAAATAAGAATTTTTATTTCAATTGAAAACTGAAACACCCCAATATTCCACCAAAACCCACCATTTCAATAGTTTTAGATAATTAGGTTTTACATGCATGTATACTTAGTTTTTTCTTTCTTTCTTTTTTGATAAAGCATGTATACTTAGTTTGTTTTGATTAATTTTAAATATTAAATAGTTATAATTGGTTTTGATTTGACATTTAACAAAAAAAACCGAACCAACCAAACCATTTACACCCCTTGAATCGAGTACATAAGTGGATATATATATATATATATATATATATGAAAAGTTTCATAGCCTTGAATAACTCAACCTGTCCGTACATAATTTTGATTTTTACATTACACAACTACTACGAATATAAACACATGATTCACATGCTTTCCCAGTAACTCATCTACCATCATATTCTCAATGCTAACATATGCATATACACATATATTTTCAACTTTTCCCATCTAGCTAGCTACAGCTAATCATAAGATTTCAACTGAAAATCCATACCCATAATTATATATTTTTTACATTAATTTCTGGGCACCTATATGTGCCAAGCATCATCGATCTTAGCAATAGGATCGTCTTCATACAAACTATCTATATAATATATATATATATATGTATGTATATGTTTGTATATATATATGATTTTGTTCTACTAGGCTATATTGCTTACCTCATGGTAGGCTACGACTAGACCTATTAAATTTAGCAGCTTCCGGCTGAGAAAGACAATCCGTGTGTGCAATAATATTGTTCTATAAATATATCCAAGTACCCATTATATCCTAAGATAAAAAGAGTAGGAGATAGATGGAGGAACTCGATATTAATTAGTTAGTATTTGGGTTGCCTTGTTTCTCAAGCAAGAGCTATCGCACGAGTGCAAAGAGTGAGGTCAAGGTTTAAGTCAGGCAAAGTAGTGGTTTCGTTGCTACTTGAACCAGTTTTGGTACCAGTGACCTGAAGATCTTTGTTTCCATGGATGTTCACAAGTTTTGGTGCACCCATCGAAGTAGTGTTTCCCAATCGATGTGGTTTATTAGGATCAAGACCCATCTGTATTAGCTTCTTCTTAATATGGGAATTCCAGTAATTCTTCACCTCATTGTCCGTCCTTCCCGGTAATCTTCCCGCTATAAGTGACCACCTAAATATATATATATACACAACATAAATGTACTTGTTAATATTGATCATGATTTTAATAGTATTATAGGATTAAAAAAAAAATAAGAAACCTCTTTTCCTAAATGTCAATGCTATTTTTTCAATTGTTAATAAACAGGAAAAAAAAAAACAAATCCTGAATTAAAATTGCACCAAAAAAGTCTCACTTTTTTATCTCTCTAGTTTTCTCACCAAGTGTTTTGGACACTTTTAGGAAATTGATGATGCATGACACTAAAACGAAAAGAAAAAAGAAATTTATTAATTGATACAAACCTATTTCCAAGAAGTGCATGAAGCTTGATGATTAGGTCTTCTTCATCTTCCCCAAAGTTTCCACGTTTAAGATCTGGTCTAAGGTAGTTTATCCATCTTAATCGACAACTTTTACCACATCGGCGAAGCCCTAATATTCATCAAAAACACAAACAATGAAAGAAAAATATCAATCAAAGATGAAAAAATAAAAAACATAAACAAAATAACTCTAATATTGAAAATTCACTGCATTCATCTCCTCCTTAGACAGCATAAGTGTGGGGAAATTCATTAAAACCCTAACTTCCTCTCCAAGAAACACATGTCAAATTCGAAGAAGAAGTACCTGCAGCCTGAGGAAGAGAGTTCCAGCAACCTTCACCATGTTTTTGAATATAATCAATTAGCTTCTGGTCTTCTTGCTTAGACCAAGCCCCTTTATTTGTGTCTTTCTTTTCGCAGCAAGGCTTTCTCATTGAATAATATTATTAAAACCCTAAAGGACCAAAGAAAGATTCAGCAAATTAAGCATGCAAGATATTTTTCTCGGAAAATGGAATCCCACCCTCCAAACAGCATAGGATTTCCTAAGCAATTAAAAGAGAAAAAAATGGAGTTGAATGGTGGTGCTATGGAGGGGTTAGATATATGTGAAATCCAACATGGGTTTTGACTTGACTGGTTGTTTTACACTTTACAGACACATTTTCTCTCTCTTTCTTTTTTATTTTCTCAGTGTGTGTGTGTGTGTGTGTGAATGACAAGAAGAATATGGTGAGGTGAGCAGAAGGAGTTAGTTGACGAGGCCCAGCCCAACTCCAACCCCCCTCTACTTCGTACGCTTTCTATGGTGGGCCCCAAATAGACACTGCTTTTATGTTATCATGCATTTTTCATTTCATCTGCTCCATTAATTTTATTTTTCTTTTAATCTTAAAATTATAGTTTTTTTTTTTTTTTTTTTTTTT
>QANX01001107.1:0-14132 GCA_003254975.1 Ochetophila trinervis | reverse complement strand
TATATGAAAATTATATTGATTCACTGTATAATCTTTTGGTTTTTTTGGCATTCATTGCTAGGACCTAAATTTACACACCAGAATTGACTTGCTTATTTGCTTAAAAGGGTTTCTAATACTAAAACCCCTTTTAGTACTCAAATTTTGAAAATGATTTTGAATATCCTTAAACCCAACTAGTGTACTTTTTTTTCTTCTTTTTTTCTTTGGGTAGGGTTTATTTTTATTTTTATTTTTAACTTTCTTTGTGAGGCTAGCCCTACGACGTGCTTGATTCACATATGTACTAGCAATCCAAAATTCGGACTTACATATATTCCCTTTTTATTTTCGCTTTCAATTTATTTGTTTTTTGCTTGTAAAAATTGATGCAAAATTTTTATTTTTTATTTTTTTTGTACATTTAAATTTGGGGTCCATTTAAATTGATAGCAAATGGACCCCAAGTACAGATTTTATGACATCCCGAAGGATTGGTTGTGGCATGACCTCACTGGTTCAAAAGAAGGGCAGATAAAGGGAGAAAGGTTGTTGAACTTTTTGTTTCCTAATTCCTTGTATTGCCAAAATATTTAATCCAGATTCTTTTACAAAACGAAACAATGTTATATATTAAGCTTATTAACACTTTTTCTTATGACTAATTAATTTCTCATAGGTCATGAATAACCATTAGAATTGCAAATCTCATTTTTTTTAGACAATAGTAAACTCATTACCATTAGAGAGTCCAAGTCAGAATTTAAATTTTAGACCAAAAAGTGTATTTTCGGTGATTTTACCACTTGACCAAGTTTATGAATCCTACAAACTTCGCTGTTTGTTTTAAAATGTAATAAGCAAAATATTTATGCAAAAGTTGATTTTTTTTTTTTTTTTTTTAATTTTTAATTTTTTTTCATATTTTCCCTCATGGTATAAAATGTCTTAGAATGGAGATATGTTGTGGTGGGCTTTGTAGCCTCTTGTGCTCTCTCGAGCATCACATTCTTTTTTTTTTTTGTCTGTTTTTCAAAATAATCTTCAAATAAAGAAAACAAAAAAGGAAGAGGAAGAGAAAATGGGTAGAGCTCCATGTTGTTCAAAGGTTGGTTTGCACAGAGGACCATGGACTGCCAGGGAAGACACATTGCTGATGAAGTACATTCAAGAACATGGAGAAGGCCATTGGAGATCTTTGCCTAAGAAAGCTGGTAAACTTTATTCTCTCTCTCTCTCTCTCTCTCTCTATATATATATATATATATATTATGTTAGTTTTTTATTTGAAGATGTCAATTCATGTGAAAATTATTGTTCTCTTTCTAAACGAGATATACTAAATAGCATAATAAAATCGTCACTGATAATGGACTATCAACGGTGACTTTGTCTCTAAAATAAATTATTGATCTTCAAAAAATATTTTAGCATATCCGTCACCATATATATATATATATATATGTTTATTTTGAATGTAAATTTGAAATGATTTATGGTTTTGTGAGTGAAAAGGGCTACTAAGATGTGGGAAGAGTTGCAGACTACGATGGATGAACTATCTCCGACCAGATATCAAAAGAGGAAACATCTCAGCCGATGAAGATGACCTTATTATCCGACTCCATTCCCTTCTCGGCAACCGTTGGTCTCTCATTGCCGGAAGACTCCCCGGTCGAACTGACAATGAGATCAAGAACTACTGGAATTCTCATCTCAGCAAAAGACTAAAAAACAATGAACAACAAACTATCAAAATCAATACTGCTACTCATAAAGGAGCAGAGAAGAAGAATAACAGAGAAGATGAAATAATTTCCAAGACCAAGGTGATGAACAAGATTCATCTCCCAAAACCCATCAGAGCTTCTTCATTTCCTAATTTAACAAGGAACAACGGCTTTGACATTCATGGTATGGTTATCAGTGGCACTTCATCATCAAGTCAGGGAGAGCGAGCTTCTGATGCAGAGGTTTTTGTTGCTCATTCATTTTGGCCTGAGCTTCTTAACGATGTTACTGTCAGTGGCAGCGAAGGAGAGAATTTGCTTTGTGTTAAAGATTATAATTTTGAGAATGACCCTTCACGCCAAAACTCTTTTGCTGCTGCAGAACAAGATCAAGATCATAATATGCTTGAGAAGATCTATGAAGAATATAAACAGCTTCTCAAAGCAGAGGATCATGACCGATTGGACTCTTTTGTTCAATCCTTGCTGGTTTGAATTGTGCTTGTAAAGTTTTCACAATCTGTCATTCGAAATTGTAGAGTTTTAGTGACGAACCTCCTCCTCCATTGCCTATTTTTTTTCGTTTTCTTTACTATTTTCTTGTATATTGTAGGAAATAAGACTGTCACGAAAACAGTGTGCACTTGGTGGAGAATATATAATGCATTTATTCTGTATTTTGTATTAATGGCAGGGTAATAATGATTGAGACTCTCAGCCCAAAAAGAAAGAAAGAAAGAAAGAAAGTAAAAAAAGATTGAGATAAATTAATTAATAATGAAAAGAACTTCATGAATTCCTCCAAAACTCATTCAATGCTTGAATCAATACTTAAGACGTTTTGTCTTTTCGGTTCTCTCACCTTTTTATATATATTCTGTTTTGGGCTTGTAACTTCTTTCTTATGGATCAAAAATTAAGGTATATCCAACATTCCATATGCAAAATTACAAAAACGCCTACAAAACATTGAAACTGCAACTGTGCATATATATATATATATATATATATGTCAATATAATAAGTTTAAAAATGAAATTCTAGAGGTTAGGGAAAGAGGAGGAGAAGGTTAATAATGGTACGCCTTAATTAAACAATAATTGAGTATCATTATTCTCGTAAATTTGAACTTATGAGAGTTGGATTTGAATTGCGTAATATACTTTAAAATCTCATCTTCATGTGTGAGTTAGCATGTTGATGTCGGACGCCTAACTATTTCTTTCGCTAGATGATGAACATACCTTACGCACTTATTTTAGGCTATCTTTGAAAATTCAACATAGGCCTATCCATGTGTTTAATAATGCACCTGCATCGTTCTCATTCACTTTGAAAAATGAGCCTATATTATTTTCTCTCACCTAGAGAAATCTCCAACCCATTCTTAGAGTGTACTCGCTGGGACTTAAACACGTGACATCCATCTCTAATACCAATTGATATAGGACGACGCAACTATTTCTCTCAAAAGTTTGAATGGTTAGGAAAAACGCAATCAATTTTTATCAACTATCCAAAATCAGGTCCAAGAGCTCAATCACACATCTTCTTATAAATTCAACTTTATAAAAAATAGACTAAAATTGAGTTATATACTTTAGCAGTCTTAAGTGTTGAGGCTTTATGGTAATCTAAACCTTCTACGAGATCATGTTTAGCTACAGTGGACTTTGTCCGCACACTTTGACAATCCCCTCGAAACGGAAAAATTATTTTTTTGGTTGCTATCAATGAATTTCACAGCCACATAGAGAGCTACTATCTTCCAGAAGTAAATAAATCAAGCAGAACAAGAACACAAATTAGTTTCATCATTGATTATTGTGAAAGTTTATTTGTATCTTTAAACGTATCAATTGAACAAAGATGCACCTTTTGGAGTTTGAGATTGAAATGAGAAAGAATTTAAGAAAGATACAGTTATTGCTGTAGTGAAATGAGAGAGACTGTTGTTGGATGTGTTATCAGCTTTCTTCTATTATGATTAATCATCTCTCCCTTCTAAGCAATTTTTGGTAAAGCTAGTCTCAGATGGTTTTGGCCTATGAGCTTGTTACTTTCTTTAACACTTATTTGTTTCTTTCTTATTCTCAATCTCTTTGCATCTCTACTCAGTTGTCAATCTAATTTTTTTGGGGTGATTTCTCAATGAATAAAAGGAGACAAATTAGTTTGTATGGATCTAAAAGCCACTAGCTAGGTTTGCAGACTAATCAAGCTTATTAGTCTAGTAAACCGCCCCATATTTATGTAACCTTTAACATTTTCATCCACTTAAACCTCTGGATCAACTTTTGTTACCTTGCCAATAAAAATGGATCTAGTTGTGGTCCTCAAGGAGGTCTAGCTTGTTTGTACCAACTCGGTCCCAATAATGCCCATAGGATTGATTTGGGAAATTGAAAAATATCTAGCAAAGTGTATTACAGCAAAATTACCTATCAAAGAAAATTGGCAATTAGGGGTGAGCTATAGTTCTGCTCAGTCGGGTTTTCTTTTTTTTTTTTGCAAACTGAACCGGATTATTGAATGAAACTAAATCTAACCGATTATAATCGGTTTAATTCAATTCAATTTAATCAATTTAAACTTCAGCAAGTACAATATTATTTTATTTTTATTATTTTTAATTTTTTTATAATTTCAATTTAATATTATTAATATCTTAAATCCAATAGTTTTAAAACATAAAATTAATTAAAAATATAATTTAGCGTTTAGGGTAAAAATATATATATAGTTAATTTAATTCAGTTTAGTTTGATTTAAATTAAAATTGTTCAAACCAAATCAATCATAAACCAAAAACTGAAAGAATCAAATCAATTCCATTAAATCAATTTTGTCAGCCCGGATCAGGTTGTATCTATCCTTATTTGGCGCCAATTTTTAATAAGTCAATTTCTGGGGTTTCACTGACATATATAAGCTCTGAGCGTACAAACTTAATATTAAATATTTATTAGTACAGCAGAGATAACAATGAGATGACCTTGTAACAGTAAGCAGTTGATCATTGTTCAGGCCTCCAGGGTCTGTCTGGGACTGAGGCAGGGGCTATGATCTTTTCAAAATGTAATAATATCCAAGTTCAGAAAGAAATAGCCTCGACTTGCAAATTACTAAGAGGGAAAAATATGTTGCATTTTCTTGACAGCTTACAAAACTCAAATTAGCTCAATGGCTCAGAAGATATCAGTAAGATTATGATTATTGTTTGATCAAATTCTATCCCTCGGACAATAATGATGAAGGCTGAACATATGCAAAGATTTAATAACGAATTAGCATTAAATATAACACAGGTTTTCTATACAGTCACAGGAAACATACAATAAAAATTTAACTTCAAAAGGGCCACAAGTCACCCCAGAAAGATTTTCGAGCCTGATGATGTAATGTAGGGTTTTTAGTCTTTGTGACAACGATTCGCCGAAATTCACCCTCTGAAGCATCACGATTGGTTGACCGGCAAACATCCATTGTAACATGTCTCCCTCTTCGGACAGGTGAAAAGATAATTCTACCCCAACCACCTCCTAGATCAGCTCGAGTTGTTCCTTCTTCTTCCTCCTCTTCTTCATTATTGTCAACCTCATCAGCTTCCATAACATCAGAATCATAGTTAACAGAATCTGGTTCCTCGTAGGGACTAATATCAACTTCTTGTGACTTAATATGGTCCTCTGTCAAGGCCAAACACATTTAAAAGGAAAACATCAGTGTTTTAATTTACTAGATTTATTTGAAATATAGACTGCACATCATAAATTTAGAAACGAGGTTTTGAAGATGTTAGCAATGAAACACACTGCTGAGATGGAAAATATACCATAGTTGATTTCAAGATCTTCCAGTTGTCTTTCAGCATGCTGTTCCTTCAATGTCTGCAATTCCACACCATCAAGAGGCCAACGTTCCCTGATCATAATTAAACATCATGAATCTGTAAAAGAATATTTACAAATAATTCCTAGAAGAACATTGACGAAGGAGAACTGCCTTTGCGGTGGTAGGGAATATATTTATAAATTACGTTGGATCCTTCATCATTTCTCGTCTGAAAAATGTCTTCTGCAGAACCCAATACAAATATTAAAAGGGAGGGGCGAAAGGAAAGAAAAAAGCTCACCTTGGTCGGTTACCTCTCCTGAAAGCAACAAAACAAAATTTCTCATCTTCAAAACCACGTAAAGGCTCACCCTTGGAACGCTGGAAAAGGCCACAGGTAATAGAGGAAACTATTAATGGTGTTTCTTGATGAATCTTTGATAATATGAAGGAAAGAAAAGGAAAAAAAAAATCTTGCTTCCCTAAACTCCAGGATCAGAATGTTCTATTCATGTATAACAAGATTTAGAATTAAAAATGAACAAAAACTTGTTGGTAAAAACTAAAAAGAACAGCATAATCTACAGGTAAATTGTATAAGAATGAGATAACAAATGCTGACATCGACATAAACACTTAATTGACTTGTAACTTGTCAGTTTCCCTAGTAGAAGATGGCATGGGGTAAAAGCACACACTATGGGGCAGAAGGGACCATTAATGAATAACTTTTTATTTTTATTTTTATATTTTTTTATAAAGAAAAAAGTGGCATAAAGAATAAGAGAAGAAATTTCTAGTTTAATTTCCTCCTTGTCCATGACATATGTTTTAAACGAGTAGACATAATAAATGCCACAGTAAATATTCACTGGGGTCTAGTTAAATACGAAGTGAACATTAGGACAAGCTAGGGATTCTCTCATTACAGAAAATTTGGGAAATTCAACAAAATCAACAATGGACACCTGCAGTTAATCTGTGCAGAAGAATACATCTTTTAATGGAAAATAGTGTAGGATATAATTTATGGAACCTTGTACACTCGCTGTGTAGATGTCCGCTCTAAGCGTTGAACAAAATGACAGAATTTCCCAGTTTTCTCTAAAGGACATGCCCCATCATGAGAACACTGCATCAAGAGAACTAATGAATAAAATGAGAGAGGAAAAATAATAAAAGGTGGAAAAGCTTTGGCAAGAATTTAAATTTTGAAAAAGGAGAAAGTGGGGGCAAAAAATATATATACTCACAGGAGCAACTATATATGCACCACTTCTTTGCACTGTCAAGTCCTTAGAAGCTTCATCTTTTCCAGCTTTTAATTTCCGGGATTTCTGTGTCATGAGCAAGTCATTCCATGAAGGCTAAAGAAATATATATTCATAGTAGCAAAAGAATGTAGTAGCAATAGAATAAGTGTCCAACACAAATGTTGTCCCTAAAACAACAAAACAACAAGAAAATATCCACTTACCCTTTTTTCCATCCATAATATATGTGATCGCATCTGAGATATGATATTAGATCCTTCTGGTGTTCCAGGTTCCACCAAAACCTACCCAATAGTTGGGCGTTAAAAGAATAGAAATACCACAAAATATTGCTTCTGATATTATTTACAAGTACTGTACCAAGTGTTGCAAATATGTAATATTTAGTTTCTATATTTATTGAGTAATTATTATAGGGATTAATTGTACTACATATAATTAGGAGTTAGCCTTTATTTAGTCTTTATTAGTTTTCATTTATATGTGTATTTTATTCTATATATTTGTAATTGTTCATTGTTTTTGAATAAGAAAAAATATTATTTCAAAGTTTCTTCATCAAGTATTTCTTCTTTCTTGTTTACTGTAGTTCCGAAATCTTTCTTCAGAAATAAAACAGGTATAAACATCCAAATACTGAACCTCCAAATACTGCCATGAATGCTCATGGGAAGGCACACATTATAATAGATTGAAAACTTACCAGAACATCCTGTGTAAGATCCCAAAGCTGGCGTACTAGAGTAACCCGGTCCTTTAGTGAAGGGATCTCTCCAAGCACATATGACTTTACCCAAGGTAAGACAGTAATTATTAATTAGATCCAGCCAAAAGGTCAGATAAAATGAGTATTCCGGAGGTCCATAAGATATTAAAAAAAAAAACACTATAGGAATTAGAAGTACCCCTTTTTACTCCGTGCCAATGAAAAACATGTCAAATAAGTAGTAGATTCTAGAAAATACGACTTACAGCAATTACAAGGTCGTGATGTCTCTCTGACTTATTGATATCTTTAGTCATGGCTTGGATGCTATCATAACTATGAATAAGTGGCAAGTTCTTCTGACCTAAAAAGGAGTATACACAAATGTCAAAAGTTTACTTAGAATTGCTCGAGAGTAGCCATAGCACATGTTGTTAAGAGTTATAAGGAATAGTTCAAAAGAGATACCTAGGGCCAAAATTTCAAAAAAATTAATAGAATACAAAGGACATTATGTTTCGACATTCAAATGGAAGGATCTAATGCAAAATCAACGAGTAATGGCAACCTAACACATTATATCATTTTATCATCAATTAACTAGTTAGAAAGACATAAATATTAGAACCTTGTATAAGGCTTTGGCCTGCACGCTGCATTGATTGGGATGGCTCAACTAAATTAACTTTTTTCAAAGAATTTGGCCAAACTTCACGTAGTGCCCTACAAAGTTACATTCATGTTATTGGAAGATTCACAACTATATAATAATGTTCAGCAAAAATGTTAAGTACAAACATATCCAAAATGAATATTTTACCAGAAGGCTGAGCCAGTACCGGCACCAAAATCCAATACTCTTGAAGGTGAGAAACCTGGCAGCCTTCTACGAACCTGCAAAATACCAAGTATAACAATTTGGGTAAATCTTGTATTTAAATTACAAAAAGTGGTAAACTTTCGAATGACTCTCTAACATCTAGAACTTCATGAATTTTGACTGGAAGAAACTAGAACTTTACTCAACTTATCCTACTATATTTACAAGACATATTTGAGCCAGCTTCTGATTTTGAGTTCAAAAAAATCAGAACTTTTATTTTCCCGAATTTTTCAGCCACCAACCAAATTGAGGATTGATTCCCTAATTTAAAACTTGCATTAAAGAACAAAAAGAAAGAAAAATATAAACTTTTCTAATGGCTTTCTAACATCTACAAGTACAATTTCAAGAATTTAGACAGGAGGAAACTAGAATTTCTACCCAATTTATCCTTATACATATACAATACATATTTCAGCCACCTTCTCATTATTAAAACTTCTTGGTTTCCTCAAATTTTCAGCTACCAACCAAAACAGAAGATTTTCACCCAATATTCAAAACTTTCTGAGAAACCCATAATACAGATTCCATTCATTTCCACCTCACTAAGAACTCTGTAACAAGCAGAGTACACGGCGGGCATTCGGGAAGCGACATAAGCAATGGTCTCTTCGTCTCCATACTTGAGGCCAATGTCGCCATAAGAGCTCTTGATCTTCCACCGCTTTGATTGCTCCACGGACTTCAACGGGTCTTCAACGAGCTCCTTCGAAGTCGTAGCAATTAGCTGCAAGTTCACATCTTTGATTTCATTGAAGGATTGAGATAATCTAAGCACCTTCCTCTTTAGGTGAGGCTCTTCTTGCTCTGTAATTTCACAACCCGCCCAACCCACAAATTCAAAACACAGAATGCTTTTAGAAGTTTGTATAGAATAGATACACACGTACACATAGATATACGATCGGATTTAGCGTGGGAAGAGAGAAAGAGAGTGTATACCTCGGAGGTACTTCTTAATGGCACGACGGAGACGAACGGGGACGACGAGACAACGCGATGACTGTTTGGCCGCGGTGCGAAGCGTTTTCGGGTTGAAGATCTTCTGTGCTGTTTCATTGATTATGGCGGTGGTCGCCATTTTCGGGGGGAGTGAGGAGCTTCTTGGTGCTCAATTCGAGAGCTGGTTTACTCTGTTTTCTTCTTGGAGGGGGTTTATGGGATTTTGAGCCTTTTAGGGTTTTAGGGCTCTGTTTGGGCTTTTCATGGAAAGTCACTTGTTGGACTTTTTCCTTGAGCAGGCTTTAAACAAAGAAACTTGCTCCATACACACACAAACAGTGAAACTGGAAAGAGGGAGAGACCTAGACCCAACCCAGGTGTAGCTCAAGTCCATAGGATAGTTTTATAACTAAATATTCATTAATTAACTTTTGAATCAATTTTAAAATTTAATTAGCAATAAAATATGAATTTATTAATAAACTAAAATTTTATTCAGAGAAAATGAGCTATGGTGAGACTGGTAAAACATAAATTTATCTTCTAATTTCAGTTTTTAAAATGATAAAAAGGTCCTGATTTTAAAATTATCTAATTGTTTTAGAATTAAAACTTTATTTTTCAGTTTTTAGATAGCTTCAGATTAAAAAACACAATTATAGTTTATTAGATATACAATTAGGCCTGGTCAGATTGACATGATAGTTTTAAAATCAAAATTTTATCTTTTAATTTTTAGATTGCTTCAATAATGGCTGAGACTAAAAAAAAATAAAACATTTATAGTTCATTTGTTTTCATATGAGTCATTTTCTCCAAATAGGATTTTAGTATAAACATATTACATGCAATGTTTCGAGTTACTTGTTTATTAAACGGATTGTATTTGAGTTTAAAATTGCTGACAAATTAATAAATTGGTTTTGTTGGAGTTAATTAACTCTGACTAAACAGAGTAACATGAACACAGTATGCTAGCAAAATTGGCACCCCTACTATTGTGGCTTTGTACTATTACAAAAGCTATTATCCTACTTATTTTGCAAACTAATCCTTGATAGAACTATCATTGTTGTTCTTGCTAAGCAAAGACATGTCTTTTCTATCATCGAGGATAGTAGCTGATGGAAGAAACCGATTGACTATCACACTTACAAGTCTAGGAATTGTGATTTGAGTGATAAACGGCATTAATATTTTTGATGGTCCCATACTGTAATGATGCATAATGCAATGCTTTTAACTTAGAAATCTATGGTAATACCATAAAATATATTTTTTATTTACTTTTAATAAAAGGTACCAAAAATATTAGTACCCTTTTGCTTTGATGTTTCATTTTTTGGACAATTTGGATTCAATCATAAAAAATATGATTGTAATTCCACAAAAGATGAAAAAGAAAAAAGAAATGGTATATGAGAAAGCTCTTGATTTTTCTCTCCTTAAACGCATGCATCACAGCAAATCAGTAACCATAGCCCGTGGAGCATGTTAGTAGGACCCAAAGATACTCTTCATCACAAAAAAAAATCAACCACCACATGGTACTGACCGACCCCATGTTCTTAATGCTATCCCTCTTATTCTTCTCAATTTTCTTTGCACCCAAACATAAAATATTTCTCTCTAAAGATATATAAACCCAATATGCACTTCTTATTCCCTTATATGTATACCATACACACACACACTAATATCTCGATTAGGGTTTCCAAGCACTTTCTTCTCCAATCAAACCCTATAAAATTGCAAAACTAATAAAAATTTATATATTTTTTGGTGAATTATAAAAATTTATATTATATTAATCCCCATATATATGATCATTGTATCGTTATGCCATATAACCAATCCAANCCAATCTAACGCACCACCAGAAGAGAGAAGAAAAAAAAATGTTCTATATTAATAAAAGTTCACAATCAAATTGCTTTGCTAACAAGTACCAAACTAAGAGGATCAATTTATATATATACGTATAATATACTTATAATATGTATCTCCTACATACACCTTCACAAACCCAACTTTATACCATTATCTATATCAGTACTATATATACATATTACGAAAGCCTTACTGTATTTAAAGCTGTGTATACAACGTATTCTTATACATATATATTTTGGTTATATTTATATAATATTCCATCTTCCTAGCTCTCTTCCCTCTCCATATAACAAATTATAATAATGTCTAATATTTTTCTACTCGATCTCATTAATATATCCAGTTTTTTTTTTTTTCCTAGTCCTTATTAACTAATTAATCAAAGGCGTTGAATAATTAATGGATCAAAACTTGCTTTTGGGTCTGTGGAAACTATGATTTCAGATGCCGACCATAACCGAGCAGCTTCGCTCAAGTTCGAACCCAATTTCACCGGCGAGGCTTCGTTGCAATCGGAGAAGTATTTTCCGGCAACATTTTTCAGTCTTGGATTTGTGGCAACGTAGCATGTAGTTGCTGCAGCCTAAATTTATTTAATAACCACAACAAAACAAAAAAGATTATATTCTTGCACATTTACCAACTCAGTATAATATGAGATTAAAAAAATAAAATAAAAAAGCCAAATTTTGAAGTACCTGAGGAATTGTCTTTAAGAACTTGGAAGTTAAGAAGAACACCAAATCTGCATTTAAAAATAAATAAATAAATCTAAATTCAGAAGAGAAACTCATATATTTATTTATTATATTTATTCATTTAAAAAAAATATAAAATAAAAATAAAAACCTGTGACAAGTCCTTCACGTTCTCTGGTGAGTCTGGTCCTTACTATGCCAGGATGAACACAGTTTACAGTCACGTTTGCCTCCATTTCCTGAAATTATTATTATTTTTCAAAATTAATAAGTAATAAAAGAAAAAACTGTACAAAAAAAAATTCACTTATTATTATTTTTATTTTTTATTTTATGAAATAAATTCAATGTTTTTTGGTTGTAATTAATGATGAAACCTTGAGTCTCCGTGCAAGTTCCTTGGTGTGCAAAACGTTGGCAAGCTTCGAGAGAGCATATGCACGTGTCGCATCGTAGTGACTGATAAGATAGACAATTTAATTTCAACCCCAAACGTCACCAAAATAAAATAAAAATAAATATAAAAAAGTCAAACTGAAAACTAATAAATTTTCATTTTTGGTGTTTTATTTTAGACTATTTTCGTTTTGCTTACTTTTTGGTTCGGCTTATCTCGCCGAGATATCGGATCATATCGCCGGAGAACCAGCCGTGGATACTCGACGACACGTTCACGATTCTGCCTTGAACGCCGGTCACTTTTGCAGTTTCGATCATATTCTTCAGCAAAAGTTTCGTCAACAGAAAATGACCTAAAAGAATATTTATATTCAGGTATATTAATATTCTATAATTTCAAATTAATATTAAAAAAAAAACATGAGTCAATTTAATTTAACTTACCTAGATAATTAGTAGCGAAGGTCATTTCAATTCCGTCTTCAGAAATCGCGTGGTCGTGAGCAAACTTTCCAGCGTTGTTTCTACAAAACAATATTTAAAAAAAAAAAAAAAGGAAAATTAACCGAGTTTTTTTTCTAGGCAACCAAACAGTAAAAAACTGGAATTTTTTTTTTATTTTTTTTTTACATGAGGAGGTTGAGAGGCAAACGGAGCGAATCGAATTCGGAGACGAATCGTCGAACGGAAGAGAGAGAACTAAGATCAAGCGCCATGACGATGATCTCCGAGTCCGGAAACTCAGTCACTATGCGACCTTTGGCTTCCTCCGCAGCTTTCAAGCTCCTAGCCGGCAAGATCAGTCTAGCACCGCGTTTGGCTAATACCCGAGCCGTCTCTGCTCCGATCCCTGACGTAGCACCTTAAAATAAAACCACAACACCACAATAAAATCATCACAAAATAAAAAATAAAATAAAAACCTTTACAGAGTCCTTCAAGCTAAATTTAATTTAAGTAGATAGAATTAATTATGGAAAACTAAGAATTACATATATACAACTTCCAACTCTAATACTATATTAAACTAACAATTTTTCAAAAGAACTACAGCTACGACGACGTATCATTCCTTGTACTGGAACAGTACCTGTAATGATGGCGGTGACGGAGCGCAGATCGGAACAAGTCTCGGTGACCTCTTCGGCCGTTGACTTGGAGCCATAGCCACTCGCTCCGACGGCGCCGATCAGATACTTAACAGTCTCAAGCATTTTTCTTCTTCTTCTTCTTCTTTGTCTTCGAGTGGGACCTGATTGAATTCAGTTGACTATAGAACACTAACAGTGATCTATACAGACAGGAAAATAAGCTGTGATATGTGTTGGCCTATTTGCAGTTTCTGTGCAGTACAAAAATGAAAAATGAAAAGAGAGAGAAAGAAAATAGAAAGAGAAAGCGAAAGAAAAAGAGTTTCGGTAAGAAAACAGCGAAAGGTGGTGCTGTCAGAGTTTTAGCAGCCCTACGCCGCTTTGCATTAAACACACAGACACAGAGACAGAGAAGGTTAAGCTAAGCAGCTAATGCCGGTCTGGTCCTGAGGGGATTAGAGATAGAAAGAAAAAAAAAAAATATGGTTTTGTTTGGCTAACGGGAAAAAAACAGAGGGGTTTAGTTTTTTTCTTTTTTAAGCTTTGCTTTAGTGTGTGCATGTTTGGAGAACTAATTAAAGCCACGAAAATTAATACTTTTTTTAATCGGATATTGGATTAGATTAGATTATAACTAATTAATTATATTAATATAATTGCTTGGTTCTTTCTAAGTGGAGAAGCAATTTCAGAGAGAGTA
>QANX01001106.1:5015-92892 GCA_003254975.1 Ochetophila trinervis | reverse complement strand
CGTTCTTTCATATAAAAAGAAAAAAGAAAAAAGAAAAAAGGGCCATGTAAATGCAAAGAGGAATCTTTATTTCTTGGGTTCTCAAATAGATCTCTCGGAAAAATCATAGTCTGTACTAAGCATGCTTCTAATCACATTATAATGACAATGTATCAAGTTGGTTGCATACAAAAGCATGTGACTGTTTTTACCAAAACAAAAAAAAAGCATGTGACTGTGTTCTTAAAAGCCAAACAGATTTTCATTTCTTTGAAAACTGAACTGTTCAAGTCCCCACCACAAAACACAACGCAACAGCCAGCCAACCCCTACAAAAAGGTAACAAAATTAAAATCAATTTTCTCAAAACCTCAAAAGCCTCTCCTTTGCCGTACATGTGTGTGATTTCTAGGACCATTTTCAATGATGATCATGAGGATGTTCATCGCTAATCCCACTTTTTTCTTCTGGATTAACGTGTTCAACCAGCAAATTAAAACCCTCCCTCATTATACTTTTTATTTTGATTAGCACTGGAAGCTAGATTAAATAGTGTGCGGTTTGGATAGCCATTAAGATCATAAAAAATAATCAATAACAAGGCATTGGTAATGAGAGCTAGCCTACGGTCACCGCATGCCCACTTGTCAATTTCTCTATGGCGGTGCTATTCGATTTGCTAATTGTTATCTTTCCTTACTTATTTTTTTTGATGAATTAATTGTTATCTTTCGTAGTATTATACATGTATAGAAAATCTAATAAAATTAATATTACTTTTTGGTGTGGCCATAAAATACCAGTAATTAATATGGTCTTTCAACACTAAAATCATTTGAATGGCTATAATGAATCAATTAGATTTTTTTTTTTTAAATATTCATAAATAAAATAATATTATTCATAAATAAAAAAATATTATTTTTCAACAGAGTAACATATTAATATTATTTTGTTAAAATTTTTGTTATTTATAAACGATGTAATATTAATATGCTACTTTATTATGAACAACATTATCTTATTTACAGATAATATTATTTCATTTACAGATAACACTTCATTTATATATATTAGTTATTTCAGTATAACTATTTGTACTCTAGAAATTCCAGTAACTAATATAGTAGCCGTAGTTCATACAGTTTAACATAAATTGGTAGATTATGTATACATTCCCTATATTACTATATGTATAATTACTTGTAAAATTTTATTGTATGTAGATGAAATTAATGACTATTTTGTTGGTATTATAAAGTATGAACTCAATTAGGGAAAAATAAACCCAATAGTGGGTATGTGTAAGATGAACAAATTAAAAGAATTGAGAAATAGTAATTTTTTTAGGGCCATGTTTAGCATTATTTTTTAAAAGTAAAAAATAACTTTCAAAGTTTAAAAACTGTTTTTAAAAATATTTGGACAGTTTTTTAAAACTATTTTAAGCTTTTTGAAGAGCTTTTAACCAAATAGAGCTTTCATATGATATTAGAATTATGATCGAGATTTCTTGCAAACTAAGTAGGTTACTTTTTTAGAGTTTAAAAAATGAAAATGAAAACAAACTTCTAAAAGATGAACAGGTTTTTAAAATCTAGCCATAACAAGTATAAAACTCATAATCTGTAGTGTTAATATTATATTAAACTACAATCTAATATTATTTTTTTAATAAATTTAAATTTATGATTAATCAATTTAGAATTATGATATACACTTTACCATGAATAAAAGTAATTCCACCAGAAATCGCGTAGAAGGGTGGTGGGGGTGATAGTGGGTTTGTGGGGCTAAATCAATTTTAATTAGGCAATTAATATTTTGCCGCCTTGCCTTGGCTTGTTGAAACCGACTTAATTGTAACACAAAACACACACTTCTCAATGTGAAACCACTAGCACAAAGTTGGAGGTCACGCCCTCGTGTTCTAAACTCCTAACTTAAATCGCATTTGTTTTGTTAAAAAAACTGAAACTTTTTTTATTTTGAGTAATTCTATGTGTAATCACCAGTCAATATTCTGCAGGCTCTTAATTTTATGCTCCTTTTGCTCATGCTCTTTCTTTGGAAACTCTGCCTCTCTCTCATCTGCTAGCTAGCTATTGCTCTATACTATTGGTATTGGCCCACATCCTCCTTAGTCCTAATTAATTCACCATTCATTATGACTAATATTATTGTACTCTGTTACTTTAAAAGAATTTGCATTGTTAATTAAGCTCTAGATATTTGATTAAAACGTTCCAAATTAACTTTCTAACACATCCACAGAGTTAATCAGCATCTGATACATATGTATAGTAAAGAACACAAACCAGCTAGTATTTTTATGTACCTCTGATATAGCTATATACATTTATATGTAGAGTCTAAGCTGTAGGCTATAGCTAGGTGGATGATTCTAGGGGAAAAAAAAGATTTCAATATATGGGAAATAAAGGAAAATGATCAAAAACCCTGACAGAGTATCCAAAAGAAAGACAAATGCTAGCTTTAAATGTTTCAATATATATATATATATATGTCCAAATTCTTTTTTTACCTACCTCTAATAGTATATAATTAAATGAAAGTTTTGACCATTAGGACCGAATCTTTGACTCAGACCGTTTGACCCATTTGTCTAATCATTTTACAAATTACCATAAGGTGTTTTGTTGGAATTGGTCTATTACCAGCTAATATCTGAATATTTATACATATAGTAGTTAAAACTTCACACTGTGATAATAATTTTCAGGGATGTCATATGTCAGAAAGCTAATATATACTAGCATAATCTGCTAAATTGGCAAAATGTGCCAAACAAACTTAGTTTATTGTAATTCCAATTTCTTTACATATAGGTTCACCAAAACAAAAACAAAAAAAGATCTTTATGTATAGTGTTACTCATAGCTTCTAAGTTATATGGCCACCTGTCCTGGCATGGGACTTAAAAAATACCATTAATTAGAAATTGATAGAATCTCTTTCTAACAGATTTAATAAATTACACAAATTACAGTTAGCAAAAAAGGCTTGCCATTCATTGAAATATGAATCAACAACTGAGTAGTCATCACTATATTAGCTTTTATAATATTTGATTAACCACCACTTTTGCATGCATGGAAGCAGACATATGTGCAGAGATCCAACTCTGTTATATTTATCTGTCCAAATATTATACACCTGGTCTTTAAAAAATTTCATAATTCAGTTCACCTTTTTTTTAATTTATATTAATTATATGAAAGATTAACCAAAATATGAAAAAGAAAAACATTTTAAATGAAGAGCAAGCACTGTTTTTCTCCATTTGTCTTATTTTGAATAGTTTACTAATTTAACTCTTTCAACTTTGAGTTCTCCAAAGTTCTGTCTGTACTCAGCAGAGAATTATTTTATGCATATATAGGTGTGTCTGAACCCTAGTTTTTGACTTAGGTTTGATCACACTCTATAAAACCCCACATACTATTCTCTTCAAATCTCTCCTCTTTAACTTTTTTGTTGCAGTTTAACACAAAACTAGATAGCTAGCTAGCTATATAGCATTCTTCACGATTTCATCAGAATATTAAGCAAGAGAGACACAAAATATGTTGTGCAAAAGGTTTACAGGCATAATTTTACTAGCACTTCTCTTTGCTCATCAAGGTATATATAGCTATATCTATATATATTCAGTTTTCTTCTCCAACTTTATCTGATTGAAGATTAATGTGATTTACTTGTATCCTTAAATCTTGCAGTTCTTGCAGTGACCAGAAATGATGTAGCCTCCACACAAAAGGTACATAGTTTAATTTAATTTCTGATTAATGATTGTTTTATAAATTTACTATATCCAGATATGACAGAAGCATGACCACTGGTGATAATCCCCAGAAATTCTGCTCTCCAATTTATTAAAAACAAAAAAAATACTGTAAATTAATTTTGATCCATTATGTACATGTTTATATGTATACAGGTAGTTGGTGATGGTATTACAAAAAAGATAGGAGTTGGAGGAAGGAAACTGAAGGGAAACGAGGAGTGGATGAGGAAAGAGACTAGTCCGGTGAGAGAAGGAGCAATTAATGGAGGAAGAGGGAGTGACCACTCAAAGATTTCAGGTGCAACTACAAGTTCTGATGGGAATTTTGAAATTGAAGGAAATGGGGATTTTAGTGTGAAATGTAAAAATGGTTGTGGAAAAGTAGTAGTAGGCCGTTTTGTAGCTTTCAGTGCTGATTATCATGGACCTAAACGCCACCCTCCTAAACATAATTGAATGAATATTTGAAGCTACCATTATAAGCTTTCCAAGAATATTCCATTTGTCTGTAGCAGCTAGCTAGGAGAAAACATATATAAATGTAAAATGTTATATATATATATATATATACACTTTTATGAATTTGTAAGTCTTAGATGTTTGGGTGAAATTTAATTAATTTCTTGCTTTAATTCGATATTCTTTATCATAGCAAATGCTATATTCTAATTGACAACTTTTTATGTGAGATTCAATTGGCTTGATGATATAGTACATTTTAAAGCCTAATTAATTTCTGATATTGGGTATGGGTGAAAAAGTTTAAAATGGTTCATTTTTTTCAGATAGTTTTTGTACATGATTGCAGGAAAGGATAGCAAAGCTTCAGCTGATGGTTCTCTAGGAAGTCCTCAAGAAAAGTTGAACACACAGGTCTCTCTCTCTCTCTCTCTCTCACACACACACACACACAAACACACTTATAAAAGTTCCACAAAAAAGGAAGATATATAGGGGGAATATATTACATATATATATATTTATATAGTCATTTTTTTTAGTGAATATATAGGCATTGATGCATTAGTTTAGTGATGTGCTACATTGATGGCTAAGCTACAATCAACTTTTTTAGTAGCTTTCCCAGTTTTAACTATAATGAGCAAGCTAGCTAGGCTTCACTCCCTTCAAAATTTCTATATATATATATATATATAATTAAATTCACAGAAAAGCTGCAGGGTATATATATTTACCACTTATAAGTAATTAATCGGGGTTACCTTTTCAATTTTACCATAGATACAGAACATTGCCACTGTGTTGGAGCCAATTCAGACATTGAAATCTGTGAGCTTGGAAATTCCTAGAAACACCAACACCAACACATTGGATAGATCCTCATCAAGGTCTGCAGCTGGCATTATTAATGAAGAAGAAATTAGTGAGAAAGATGAAACAAGAAGTCTTCTGGAGGCAGCCAAAGAGATAGTGAATCTGATGCATAAAGATTACAAGGGAATGGGTCGGCGCAAGCCACCTATTAACAATCAAGAGCCAAGGCATTAATGAGAGTTTTAAAAACTACTTTTTAGATGATGGGTTTGAATGATAGCCTCACAGTTTTGCCACAACAGCTCATGAAGTCTTTGTAAAATGGGCTAGGGTTGTTTTTGTTTAATTTTGTTAATTACTAGCACGTCAACTGCTTTAAGCATAGAAAAAACTAACAAGTAATTAAGATGGTTTTGTTTACTTCAATATCACACACTTAGAAAGTAATAGCTAGGTCTATAAAGTGATCGATGTACATTAAAGTGTGCTTCCTTGTTTTAGTAATGTGTCGTTTGGTTTGCCTACAGTGAAATAACATATATATTAATGCAATTTTTTTTTTTTTGTTCTTCTTAAGTACTATTAATTTCTTTTGCAAGTGATCTTGTATTTGTTTGACTTCAAATTAAAGTAGTACATGTAAGTAGATAAAGTCGGTCTTTAAATCATGGAAAATGCTAATATATATATATATATATATATATATATATATATATATATAAGTAAGATTTACCCAAAAAAGGAAAAAAAAAAAATCCGTTGGTTATGTGAATTTAAATTAGATCTTCTAGTTTTAAGATTTTGCAAATTAAATCCTTTGGTTTTAAATTTTTAAAACCTGCCACATTCAGTCCTCTATTTTAGTTTTGGTGCACGTTGATTCAATTATCATCAAATTCTTTAATATCAACGAACAAATGGTTATGTTTAATTAGGATGCTCCGCATAACTCATCCAAATGAAACATTCAATTAATTCAATTAGTAAAGATCGCAGCTCATAATCTATAATTGCACTAGAGGTTAAAAACCATAACTGTTAAATTTATAGAAAGCTCGATTTAATGAATTTTAAAATTGAGGGCTCAAATTGCAATATTATAAAAACTAGAGTGCATGTACTTACTAAAATTTAATTAACCCATTTAAATTTGAAAACCTATATGAGATATGAAAAATTAATTCTTACCATTTGTCATATAAACATCCATTTATGAAAATTACATATATAATACAAATCTGTAGAAAGAAATATAGCTAAAGTTCAGTAATGCTTTTGGAGGGTCTAGTTAATTTCAGCATTGATCTCCAAAGCAAGCAAGCGCACTAATATGACTTATTTTCCAAGGCGGTTTTGATATTCATGTAATTAATTTAAGACACCACAATTTATTAATATCAATATAGATATCCTTAATTACTATGGTTTCAATCAAGATTGTTACTAAAAGTCTATTTTAATAACAAATATGATAGAAAAGTCATTATAAAAAATTTACATTTTGCGATGATTATTTTTGAATTTGACACTAAAATAGATTTTTAATGACAATTTTGATGAAACTATCTAACATTAGAATATCCTGAATATGAAATTACTATAGTCATGATATTTTGATTTATACATAGATAAATTTTGCTACAATACGTAGACATACGTATACAATTAAAGTAATCATGCCCAATCAATTACATGTTATTCATGAAATATAGTAAGTAGATTACATATAATTGAATAATGTGTAATCTAATATAATCAGTGAATTATATGTAATTGATTAGGCAAGCCTATCAACGTATGACAATAGAATTATATATTTTATTGGACAACGTCAGACACGTTATATTGTTCAATAGCCAATTGATTATATGTAACCAATTGAATGTCAAGCAACATAACATGTCCAATATGCTTCAATAATAAACAACTATATATAAATATGTATTTGTGTGTATTATATATATTTGATTTAGCGAAAATTACATAATAAGTTAATAAGCATGAGATAGTTGGTACATATATATGGTTAATTAAGTAGAGGTATTATTTATAACAATGAAGATTAATTGTTTAGAATTGTAGAAGCTGGTAAATGGATGGAGAGCAGACGGAGGAGTCGTTAAAGCATCGGTTTGCAATGACAGAACACACGGCTTCAGTCATATGAAAAGCATCCCAAAAGTAGTGACTGCTTGCTTCGCTGCAGGGCCTTAGCCACGGAATGCACGATGATGTCCCATTTCTCCATGTGGTGCAGCATGGATTGCTTGAATCCTCCAACCCTACACATATAAATATATATATATATATATATATATATATAGTCATGCTAATATAATGTACATATATGACATTATTATGTTTATGTATGAAATTGAAAAACTAAAATTAAGTGATAAATAAATGATAAATGGATAAAAACGTCATAAATCACTTATCTATTTATTTATAATTTAATTATATTTTTTTAAATTTTATATCTGAACATAACAAACATTAGGTAACTGATAGATACTTAATTAAATTTAATTGACTAATACTTAACTATCATAAAATTTTTTTATTTTAATTAGTACTCCTTAATTACTTACCATATTTAGAAGGATTGTTTATTGCATCGTACCCCAGCCAATTAGCTTGACCAAGAACGAAGGTTGAGCCTTGCAGAGACGACGTTAGAGTTTTAAGCATTAAACCAAGCCTTTGATTGAAATACGATGCTAATTCATTTATTTCTTCCGCGCATTTTCCTTTTTCCTTGTTTATCTTTATGATTGATGGGATGCACCCGATGGGTCCAATTTCAAACGTGACCACCTTCCTTGCTCCTAATCTATATAGCCTCTGCACATATTGTAAATTATTTAATTAATACAGGATACTAATTAATAAGAAGTATTAACTACTTAATTAACTAGATTTAAATTAATTGCCTCGAATTGGTGAGCTAATGAATCCACTAGGTTCTGGGCAAATGATTGAGCACTATTTCTGTTTATGGATGCAAATGTATTTGGTCGATCGACGAGATAATTGTTGAGGAAGTCATTGCTGCCAATCGCGACTATAAATATTGACTTTGACAAGAAATTATTTGATAAACCATTTGTGTTTCTTAAGTGCCTTGCCAATACATCTGCTTTTACTGTTCTCTCAAACAAATCTATCTGTTCTTCTAAATTCAAGCATTTGCCCTGCAAATCATAAAATTTACACTTTCATCAACTTACAAACGCAGTGGACTATGATGCAAGGGGGTTTAATTTTAATTAAGAAACAACCTACACATATATGAAAATTCTAGGATCGAGATATCTAAGTGGAGTTTTTATATTGATCATCACTAAAAATTTCTTATCAGTTTTGTTGCCAAAATAAATTATCAGTCCCAATCACTAATAATAATTTTTTAATGATTGCTATGGATAATTTTTTTTAGTAACAAAATTATTATTGGATAAAAATATCATCCGCATTTCAGGATTCTAGCACCACTATATATATAGTTCTGAACCTCACTGTGTATATGGATGGATGTGTATACTTACATATCGGCTTCCGGTTTGGGGGAGAATCCCACAAGAACCAGATGCATAATTGAAGCCAGTGTGTCCTGTTGATATACGCATGCTCATGTACGGTGGAGAATATGGCAACCCAAGAGATTCAGCTTCCATTGCAAATTTGTTATATATGTATATATACACACAAATCAGATTAATAAGGTAGAACAAGGATCCACTACTCTAAATCAACCCTTATATATATATATATATATATATATACACACATACATACATATGTGGAGTATATAATACATGAGGCTTGCTATAATGTGGGCATGCAGATGGAATTTCCGTTTATCTTGTCATTAAAATTATGTTTTTGATAACAGAGCAGTTTCATTGTTAAAATAAATTATTAATGACGAACATTTTGATGCATACAAAATTTCATAGGAACATGTGTATCTTAGAATGTTTGTATAATGTAAATACCTATAAAGTCAGCGACTGTTCTGCCGTTGGTGAATCTTCCGGTAACTCCTTTGGCAAAATTGACACCGTAAGGGAGGAAATCAGCCTTGGCAAAAGTTGGCAAAAGATTGTTGTTCCCATTGTCGAACAGTGAATCCCCGAACACATATAAAGCCGGTGCAAGTGGCGAACCAACAACAACAACAACAGAGATCTTCTTCAGCAATGTCACAAAATGAAACAAAACTATCAACCACAAAACACACTTTATCATCATTTTACTTTACCAACGCGAGAAGAATATATGTATATATTATATTATATGAGTTCATATGATTTATAAGTGCAAGTTACAAATACGTATGTTACATATACAATTATAAATGAAATAGTGGGGTTTGTTTGGTTGGGAGGAATCTCCAAAAGAAAAAAAGTGAAAGGGTCTGGGTTGAGTTCACATGGAAGATGATCTCAATCATTGACATTTACACGTCATTTAACATTTATAATTATAATGGCCAGCTTTTTGGTTTCTTCTTCTCTGTCCGAGTTGACCCGCGAGTTGCTATTTAGAGTTTTGGGCTTTTTTTGGGCTAGTAGTGGTATGGAAAGCTTGTTTCTAAATTCACCATTTGAAAAAACTCTATACACCTTGGTCCAATTTGCTCCGTGGTCTGAGTTCCTTATAAAATTTTCATTAGCGTTTTTTTTTTTTTTTTGGGAACAATTTGTGAAATACTAATATAGTTGCACAAAATGAATATTGGTGCAAGAATATACAATTGCAAAAGGTATGTTACTTTATGATATGATTTTGTATGCGTCTAACTGCATATGTTTTACTCTACAAGTGGATAGTTGGCGAATTGCCAGCCCATAGAACTAGTCAACTGCATACACATTAACTCTAGCTGCCTTAAAAAAAAAAAAAAACAAAAACAAAAGAAACTGTAGCAGCCTTGGCCCAATTGTACCTGCCCTTTTATTAAATATATATTAATTATTTTATTAATATATAGAATTTAAATACACTTTTTATAAGTTTAGTAACTTTGACAATGTACAGTGTTAAATAACGATTTTAGTTTTATTTTATTAAAATAATAATAAATTTACTAAAATGCATTTTAAAATAAATTTTCATATATTTTTTTATTTCATCCTCTCATTTTCTCTCTCGTCCCTCTCTCCCACTCTCTTTTTTCTATTAATTAAAAAAAAAATTTAATTTGTTTAAAAACTAAAAATATTTGAAAATAATTTTTAAATATATATTTATATATTACATCTATAATACCCTACATTTTCTATTTGAAACGCTTTCACATGCTCAACCAAATTTGATTTTTGCCCACCTTAACTGTTCATTTAGCATGTTCTTCCCAAAATGTTAGTATATCCACCCTTTTGGTATGGCTCAGATCGTCTCTCTGTCTGCTGAGATCGTTTCTCTCTCTTTCTGGCTTAGAGAAATCCATCTAGAGCAGCATATGTAAAGACCGTTTTGCTTGATTTTATAGGCAAATCGATCAGAAATGCCGTATATGGGGGAAAAAACGGAGGCAGACCCTATGCTTTTTCTGCCCGATAATACACACACAAAAAGTAAAAGCATTACATGGTTGGGATTTCAAATTGACTTGTTGGACATCCCCATGAGTTAGAGTACGGGAATTTCAAAAAAAAAATAAAAAAATTTCCATTCTAGTTATTACGTGGAGGCCGTGGAAGGAGAAACAATTATTTTTTCTTTTTTTATTGGGTTATGGGGAGACAGAATTAAAGAAAAAGAAGGAGAAAAGGAAGGGTGAAGAAGGAGTTTTTCAGCTGGGGGTTGGAAAAAACAGACAATCTTTTTCCTCAGTAGAAAATTACTTGGATCCCACCTCGATGAGCTTTTAAAGTAATTTTCTACGGGATGCATGCTCAAATTTAATAAGCATATATATAGTCCGTAAAAAATTACTGTACACACTTCAGATGATAATCTTTTTCTTAACAATTTATCTATTTTACAATCCAAGCAAAAAAAAAAAAAGTCGTTTTCTTTTGATGTGTATCTCGTATACCTTCTGGGGTGTCTGGAGTAATTGTTCTTGCATTTTCTTTTTCTTTTTCAATCTTGAACTAGAACTATGGGGTGTCATTTCTCTTTGTTTTTAGACATATTAACATTTGAGCTGATTTTTATAAAAAATTGTATCAATTAGGCTACACGTACGGAAACTCAGTGAAGATAAGGGGATTTTATAAAAATACATGTCTTTATAATATACATTTATCATGCACACAAATACATAAAGAAGATCATATTAACATATAGACCTACCAATTTTTTTCTAAATGAAGTTTTTTTTTTTCATAAATTGGAAAGAGCAATTTTAGCATCCTGCTTGACTGAATATATAACATGGAATTATCATCCATAATTATTGTCAATTGGGCTGGACAATTTTCTAAATCAACTATGTACTTAGCAAAAAACAAATCAAGCGAAATTGTGACGTCTTTACTGCGGGAATAACCAGATGGTAATGTCCTCTTCTTCCATGTCTGGGATCTTAGATTGAAATCGCCCAATAATAACAATAAAGTTTTGTTATGCCAAACTTATTGTTTAATTTTGTTGCTTATAAAACAATGTTATGTTATGTGTAAAAAGTGTGAATAACATTTACTATTAGGCAAACCTAGCACATCAGACAAAAAAAAAATTATTATTGAACAAATGGAATTTATAAAAATTATTATGCAAATTAATTCTAGAACTTTCTTATGTAAATAGTCTTTGGGGTTGTAATAAAGCTCGAGTTTTATGAAACAATTTGATTTCTTTTCCGCTCTCAATGGAAGTATTTATAGTTTTTTTGATGATATTTACCGATGGATTTTATCTTTTTTAACATAGATAAAAAAAAAAAAATATTTTGCCATTTTGTTTTGGAGTATTTGGAATTGGCGGAATGCGATTGTACATGATTCTGTTTCTTTGGATGATCAACCAATTTTAGATAGTGTAATCAAATTGAAGTTTGAGCAAGCTATGTTTTAGATAGAATAAAAAATTCTGTAATAAAAAACAATGTTGGCAGTCACTAGTTAGCGATCGTGTGAAGATTAATGTCTTAGAGACTGGGCAAGTAAGGTTGGCATAGGAATTGTGATAAGGAATTTAATGGTCAGATGATGTCTTCTCTTGCGAAACCTTTTATCCAAAGAAGTAATCTTTTAAATGTTGAGCTTTTGTCAAAGAAGGAAGGTATTTTGTTTAGTATACAATCTGATTTTTTTTGGAGGAGATATAGTTACTGATTCACAAGAAGCAGTGCATTTGCTAAAGACACATGATTTTAATTTGGATTTTAATTGTTATCTCACTGAGGATATTAAAGCTATGTTGTCAACCTATGTTAATTTTAATGTTTCTGATTCTAGTACGAGTACTAATACTGTTGCACATGTTGTAGCTCAATTTGCTGTGGGTTGAAGATGGCCCCGAGTGGCTTCTTCATGTAATTAATATTCATGTTAGTTCTGGTTATAAGTAATGCAACTTTTTATTTAAAAAAAAAAAAAACTTTCTTGTGTGAATATAATATGTACATACAAATTTCATTGGAATACGTGCAATCAGAAATAACGATTACATTAATCCAGTGACAAAAACACAATGATAGAAAAGAAATTTTCTTGTGTGAATATAATATGTACATACAAATTTAAATAAATATAAAATTTAGAAGATAAACTTGAACGGAATAAAAAAATGATGTGTGTACGGGTTGAGAAAAAAAAAATGATAAATTAAGAGGAGAGATTTTATCATCAAAGCTCATTGAACCCAAAATTTAAAAATTATCATTAATAGTGGCAATTGCCATATGAAGAAGAAATTTTAAATATTTTGAAAATGAAAGTATGTTTCCAAATGTTGGGTCAACTATCAACTCAAAGGTCAAAGCATATCAAATAACCTTCATTTTATTAGGTTTCACATGATAATCTACATTAAGTTTCTAATTTATATTTTATGCCACATTAGAGTTAGACCTTCAAGTTTCAATTGTATCAAATTAAACTTTCAATTTATATTATATGTCACATTAAGCTTTCAAATTTCAAATGTAACACATCAAACTTTTAATTTTCATTTTTTTGCCAATTTTTAAAAATATAAATAAAAAATTATTTAATTTTTTTTTCTTCTAAAACTTTTTATTTCATCCTAAATTGCTAAAAAAAAAATTATCATGAATTTTTGTATCCTATATATTTTTCATAATGAATTTTGTTTACTTTAGGATGAGTAAATTTTTTATAGGAATAAAAAATAATTTTTTTTTAAATATTTTAGAAAATTAATTAAAAAAAAAGAGTTTTAAAATTATTATCTGCATTGAACAAATTCTGTTTAATTTAATTCGACTAAATTGTAATTTTTTACAAAGTAAAATATATTAAATGTTTAAATTAATTATAATGCTTTTTATTTAAAAATAAAAAAAAATTCTAGAAAGTTTTAAAGTACATTAATTATTTATTGTTGTATAAAATATAAATTGAAAGATTAATGTGATACACTTGAAATTTGAAAGCCTAATGTGACATAAATGTAAATTGAAGATTTAATGTGATATATGTGAATCCTAAAAGCCTAATGTAGCATAAAATGTAAATTTAATGCTTAATGTGATATATTTGAAACTTAAAAGTCTAATATACAATTTCAGCAAATTACAGAATAATAAAATATATTTATTTTTAATAATTAATAATAAAGGGTCTTGTCTTTTTACTTTGTGAGATGGGATGTCTAAGTTGGTAAATTATAATTGGTTAACGTAAATCCGACGGCCAATGCAATTGGGAATATGTAAAGCATTGGAAAAATCTTAATTGGATTTGTTTTTGCATGACCAATCAAACGAAAAAGGGTATAAAATTATACAAACATTAAAGGCGGACATGTCCAAGTCCAACAAAGTCAAGTAAGGCCAAAGGCGGACCATAGTCTTTCTCATTTACCAGCTTTCCTTGCCCAACCCTGTTTTTATTTTTTACTTTAATCCTAACAAACGATGACCGAGTTTCTTTATTTCATTATGCTCTAAAAGACCCAAGTGGGAAACTTTCATTTTTTGTTTTTTGTTTTTGTTTTTGTTTTTAGTTTAATTTCCCCTATGAAGAGGAGAAAGGGTCTTGTGACTGTTGTTTGAGTCATCATTCTTGACCTGTACCAGGAGAGACACAGTTGGAGAAAAATGGCCTTCGGATTATGTTGGGTTTTATGCTGGTAAGCCAATGGAGATGTTGTTCATCATGTTCATGGGTCTTTGTTGTTTTGAGAACTTTATGCTTTTTTGTGACCTTTGGTATTCTGGTTCTGATTCTGGGTTTACGGTGTTTTATGGAATTCCATTTTTTTTTTCTTTTACTTTAGATTTTGTTATGCTAATCATTATTGTGATTTTGATGTTAGAGGGTAAAAGGGTTGTACTCGAAAATCGATTTGATTTTCTTAAGATGAATATTTGCTGAATTATTGTTTTTATTGCAAGTGAAAAGAAATTTGAATTTAGAATTTAGATGGATTTCTGCATACAAGGAATTGTTGCCAATATAAACAGATACAGATACAGATACAGAGAAGAACCAAAACATCTTGATAAGAAGTAGGAGTGACTTGAAAAATAAAAGAATTAAAACGACTTAAATAGTGAATGAACCCGGATCAGATCCTGGAAATATCAGAACTTTCTCTCTGTTTTTTATTTTCCCATGAAAAAACTGCCATACTCGAAGAAATACAATTTAATAACTTACAGGTTCTACAATGCTTACTTTCTGGGTTTCATGTATAAAGCCTAAAAAGTAAACCGAGCCTTCGAATTCTTGAAAATGTACTTGAAAATGTATCTATAAGGTTTACTATGTTCCACTTTCAAATTCCTCCTCTGGGATATGTTTAAATTGTTCCATGCAACTATATTATAACGGTGCTTATTTACCATTAGTAGGCTAGATGGTGCCAATTGTACATTTGTATCACTAAAAATCAGAACAAGCATATGTATCTTTGCTTGTATTAGCTGCCAGTGAAAATTTTACTTTTTCATCAATAATCATATATTGTAGTCACCACTTGATTATGGAGCATGATGTTTTTTTTTTTCTTGAGGATTATCTATTTTTTTTACTTGGTGTTTCCTTTGTTTTATTCATTTTCAACTATTGCAATTTATCTGAAAGAAAATACCTTTTTTTTTACCATGAGAATATGGAGAAGTTTGAATCATCATGGTAAGCCTGATAGTGTATTATTTCTAGATAAGGATATTTAAAATAATGATGTATATATCTATCTTATGACAGAAAACCTGTGGCACGTTTTCCTTGCAAGATGTTATCATTGTCAAGATTTCAAGAGAGACCAAAGAATGGCTCATAAAGCTGATTTAGTTATCATAGGCATCTCTGTTGGTTTAGCCCTTGGTCTTTTGATAGCTTTGCTCATATTTTATGGCATAAGGTGGTATAAAAATCATGCTCATCTTCGACGATGTGCAAATGAGCGTAGTGTAACAGCCCTTCCTATACGCACAAATGGTTTTGGTACAAGTACTGACTTTAGTGCATCTCTCTCAAATCCAATAGCCATTCAAGTAGAAAACCACAACAAAAATTCTCAGTCATCTTGGTGGAACCAACACAACAAAGATCGGTTTGCTTCTGCATCAGGCATACTTAGATATTCATACAAGTATGTAAATTTCTGAATTTCATGAGCTCTATTAATTATTATTATTATTTTTTTTTTCTCTGTGGTATATCAATGTTTCCCATAACATAGGGATTCTTAATTCTTCTTTCACCAATATAACTTTCCATTAAAATTACGATTCATATTGTAAAAGTATGTCTCAACCATTGAGTCAATTAATGCATTCTTTAGGCATTTCTTTGAATAATAAGAGGGTCACATGAGAAAAGGTTGTGTAATCAAGTCTCTGTAGAGAATTTCTTCCATATATCAGAACCACTCCCCGTTCACTCCCTAAAGAAAAGAAAAAGAAAAAGTTGAGACCTCATCAAAAAATGAATAGTTGAGAACAAGGACTTGAAGGTGGAACTTTTTCAGCAGATAGCAAACCCAAAATTATGTACATTGAAACCTGAAGTGTGTTTACCTAACTCTTAACTTCTTTTTGTTTGGGAAATTGTTTAATATAGTTGCCTTTCATGTGGAACATTTATACCTTTAAGCAGCACGAAGCTAATCATTTTAAAGGGAACCAAGCACGAATGCTTTCTTGTTTATTTAAAAAAGATGAAACATTTTCAAATTTCTCTTTCTTAAATATGTGCCCTCCTTCATGTATATGAGATTTCACAAGCTCAGACGGAAAGCAAAACATATTGAATGCATAATCAAATTTGTAAAAGTATTGAGTTGATAGGCTTTATGCTTCATCTAGTGCATGTTAATACTTTCCAGGGATGTACAGAAAGCTACACAGAATTTCACAACCATTTTAGGACAAGGGTCATTTGGTCCTGTGTATAAAGCTAATATGCAAACTGGAGAGGTAGTAGCTGTGAAGGTGCTTGCTTCCAATTCTAAACAGGGGGAGAAAGAGTTCCAAACTGAGGTACGGGTGACAGAATATTAAATTGTTCCTGTTATATAGAACATAGATCAAAGCTCTTTATTTTCGTTTGGTCCAAAGAAATACATAAGAAGAAATTTTTAAGTTTAAAATGATGTCACTGTAGGGACTTTATGGAGACTGCACTGCTGGACTCAGATTCAAAAGAACCCCAGGAATATTTCTGGATTTCGCATTGTGAATCTGAAACGTTTTAAGAGATTATCGATGTCATGATTTCATGTTTAATATCTTGAAAATTCATCCAAATGAAATATTACTGAAATACGTAGTCATGAAGATTGATTTAAGAAAGAATATAAAAGGAAAAATAGTGTGGCCTATTGAGGCTTATGCTTCCTTCTAATTTGTATTTTGGATCGCTATGACATTACTATTTCTAACTAGGTTATATATTTGCACTTCATTCCACCTTGAGCAAGATGGCATCATCTATGTCAGTTGTATATTTGAGTTAATATCTTTATGGGGAATATTGTATCGTAACTGGTGCTCTTGCTACAGGTATCTCTGCTAGGAAGGCTGCATCATCGCAACCTAGTGAATCTAGTTGGTTATTGTGTAGAAAAAGGACAGCATATGTTAATTTATGAGTTCATGAGTAATGGAAGCTTGGCAAACCTTCTTTACTGTAAGTCCAGAAGCTCTTTAAGTCTCTTGTCTTTATGATCTCTTTTGCTAGTGAAAGTGATCTCTCGAGTGAAAATTGAAATTTAAAGATATGTTTTGCTTAGAACTATACTGAATACAATCATGACAGAGATCCTCATATTTTAAACAGAAGAATAGTCTTACAATCACAATGTCAGCTGAATACATTTTACATAGATTCTTATATAGTTTTCTTGTCCATAGGATTGGATTTTTCTTTTTTGGCATATCATTGTATTGGATTTGTAGTTGTATTAAGAATTATCCTGCTTTATGTACTCCTAGGTGAAAAGGAACGAATTTTGAACTGGGATGAAAGACTTCAAATTGTACTTGATATTTCACATGGAATCGAGTACCTTCATGAAGGGGTATGTTCAGAAGCATATTCTTGTTTTCTTTTTTGGTAAAAGGCATTTCTGTTTAACTGTTTTATATGGGCTTTCCTTTTAACAGGCAGTTCCACCTGTCATACATCGTGATTTAAAATCTGCTAATATATTGTTAGACCGGTCAATGAGAGCCAAGGTATGATAATATACAAACTTCCCTTTAGATAAATATCATCTTTTGACTCGTTAGATATTGCAAAATGTAGACTAAATATGATAATCTTTAATTACTATGGAAGGTAGTAATGTCTTTTCTGATGAGAAAAAGACGAATGCTTGGTTGATGAAACCATTCACTATAGTAATAATAATAACAAATCAACAATTATGTAATTACCAAAAAAATAAAAAAATAAATCAACAATTATGTTTGTAATTCTACTCGTTTATGTTGTCATATCTGCATATACATGGCAGTTAATGGTGGATGCAGTGTTTAGTTTTTCAGTGGTTGACTTCACCAGTGTGCACTTGATAGGTTGCTGATTTCGGTCTGTCAAAGGAAGAGGCATTTGATGGCCGGAATAGTGGCCTAAAAGGAACATATGGCTACATAGATCCAGAGTACATATCCACAAACAAGTTCACTATGAAGAGTGACATCTACAGTTTTGGTATTATCATGTTCGAACTCATTGCAGCCATCCACCCGCAGCAAAACCTAATGGAATATGTTAATCTAGTGAGTTTTTACCCTAAGCAGTAGAGAAAATGCTTTTTTCAATTTCTTGGATTATCAAGCTTTTCTGACCTTAAACATATAATATTTTTCTTTTCCCAAGGCCAGTATGAGTCATGATGGTGTTGATGAAATACTTGATGAGAAATTAGCTGGAGAATGCAACCTTGAAGAAGTAAGGAGGCTAGCTAGCATTGCTCACAAGTGTTTGCACAAGTTACCAAGAAAGAGACCATCAATAGGAGAAGTTTCACAGGCTATTTTGAAGATAAAACAGAGACGCCTTACGAAAGAAGATACCATGTCCTTGGGCGGTGGAGATTTTTCACGAGCAATGAGCAGAATAGCGGATCAGCAGGTGGAGTTGAGTTTGATGACCAGCATTAAAGAAAGAGTGATTGCATGATTATTAAATTTTTTTTTTTTTAGCTTTCACCTCCTCCCTCCTAAGCTTCTTTGTTAGAATACTGTTTTGATGGTATACACCATATAAGAAATAGATGCCAATGATCAATGAGCTTTTGCAGATTTTAGAAAAATCATAGAAACAAAAACATACTTCAGCCGAGAGAGGTTACAATCAAATTATGCCAATGATCAATGACCTTTTGCAGATTTTCCATTCTCAAACTTAATGGCATCTTAAATCTAACTTCAGGTTTGGTTTGGTATTGTTTTTGGAATTAACAAACTGCTTGCTCGTCACCTGAGATAGAATCACTGGCTTAATCCTTGGTTGGTTATTATTATTATTATTTTGGACAAGATCCTTGGTTGGTTATTTGAAATCCAACTTTTCTTCTTTATATTTTTCTTTTGGTCCTTGGAGGATTATCTTTATAGTTGAAAATGAGATCTATAGGGATATTTATCAAAAATCCGACTCAGAGAAATTCCTTCCCTTCCTATTTCGCAGATCTGGCAATTTTTAATTTATTATTATTATTATTTTTTCATTTCTCGAAGTGTGCTGTACCAATATATTATTCTATGGAGTAAATCTCAGATATCGTCCCAAAAAATAAAATAAATCTGAGATACTTCCAAACCGCGAGAACAACATCAATACGCCTGACCCATTTTCTCAATGATAGAACCTACCCTGTTCTTCCTTTTTTTTTTTTTTGATGAATCCTACCCCTATTTGTTCAGAAGGATATAAATAAATAAACCAAAAAGAATAAAGGAAAAAAATAAAACCGAAAAATGCAAAAACACAAGCAAGCTTGTAGATAGTTTATCCAACATTATAAGTTTACATATATAGAATCTTTCTTTTCATCCTTAGATTGCCTCCTTCAGGCTTTCAGCTTTATTCGACATTCCCTAATACACAAAAGCAGAAAAATAGAAGAAGGAGCAAAATTATAAACAACAGCCAATAACAACAGCATTTTAACCTTTTGTTATCTGGGGATAGAGTATTATTCCCAATAGTCACTCCAACTCCTAACGTGGTCCATTCTCCTGCAAAGACCATCCTTCTCTGCATTGGACCAATTTTCCTACAGGCTACAAATACTCTAATAATTTTGATCCTCCCATATTTTTTTTATATGTTAAATATCACCTCAAAACTGGCATGAACTACCAAGTCTCTGCCTCTGCTTCTGATACAAACTCCTTGCTTTGCGATTGGAAAAGGCAGGGTACAGCAATCTCTGGAAGTTGTCAAGAAATTGCACCCATTCCTCTTCGTTCATATCCGCCAGCTTCACAAAACTACTGCTTGCAGGAAGCAGCTCATTCACACTCCTGTTTCCAGATGATATGCCAGCCAAATACCCACTCTTCCGCATTGCACTAGCATGTCGCCAGCTCTTCTCTCCAATACTGGTGTTCTTCAGAGACTTGGAGAGTTTTGAAATATATGAGGTACGACTTCGTACAAGACCAACATGCTCATCTAAACTTGGTTGTACTTTATCCCCCTCGCTCCCTTCCGTATCCTCCTCCTCATTCTCCTCTAGTTTAGAAAGTAAATTTCTTTTGTTTCCACCTCTCGATCCAAAATTGAAAGTCGCTTCAATTGCTGAATTCTCTTCCAGGTACGAAGCTACATCCAAATCCTCTTCCTCATCATCTATGTCAAATTGAAACTCCTCCTCGTTTACTGCATTTACCTCGAAATTGTATTTTCCTCTATCCTCTACCATTTGCCTCGCTTCCATGCATACCAGTTCAAGTTCACTTGGCTCCTCTTCATGGCCCTGAAACTCTCTACTCATCATCTCACCAATCTCAGCAAGACAGAGGCCAAAAGCTACTGCTTCCTTGAGGAAAATGGTGCAAAGAACCAAGACCCGCAGGCATGCATCTCTAATCATAGGCAGCTCCATTCTAAGCATTTCAGAGTCTCGGAAAGGGTCAAGATGGTTTATATACTTGAGCTCGTCCTCTGAGAATGGAATTGAAGCCTGTGGCCAATGGATCCACTCGAAGTACGGATCCTCCAAGTTTTCTGGGAGACAAAAACCATGATCAATGGGAACAAGCTCCACCTGACCAAAATTCTCAACCCCATCAAGCTTCTTCACCAGAAGGTTTCCTGCATGCCTGTCTGTGTTTAAAATTCGGATATCTAGTATCCCTATTCTATGCACAGCAGAAACAGGGAAGCTAGAAGTCCCATGATCACTGGCATCAAAATCATGAGATATGTACTGCTGCAATGATGCAATCTTGCTAACCTGCTTCCAGTGTTTTTTCATGTTATTCTTCACCCCATCATTAACATTAAATACAGGGTGTGTGACCTTAACAAGGGCTGTAGAGGGAACATTAGCAAACTGGTCATAGTCAAGCAGGTAAGCTGCAACTTCTCGAAAACCTGTTTCCCCGACTCGTACCGAGCGTTTCAGGCCTGGTTGACCGAGAGCTTTGCCTACAAAACCTTTCGGGTTATTTGGGGCATAAGGCTCCTCATCTGTCGGTTTGACAATTGCAATGTTGTCACCATCGCAATTTCTAAAATAATATGCACCTCCAAGACCACTCCAAACAGGGACTGGATCAATACCATTCTTTACTGCTGTCGCAATATCCATAACCAGTTTCTTTATTCTATCATATTGAATTGAGTATCCTAATATTTCAATTGGGCAACTCTGGTCCTTCTGTTGAAGATCCTTCCCAGTAGGTGAGAGACATGGGGTAGACGAGCTTCTGTGCAAGAAATTCCTAGTAAGAAGAAGTGGAGAATCATTTCTAACAATGCTGAGATCATTCCTCAAGACCATGTCACCACATATCAATGATCTCTCATCAGTTGGGACATTAAGAGCAATCTGCAATTTCCTCTTCACCGTGTGCACATTGTCACTTCTCTCTAGCTCTATACCCAAAACAGAGCCAGTTTCAGTCTGTACAAACACACGTCTCCTTCCAGAAGGTTTTCTTTCCATTTTCTTATTCCCACAACACTCACCACGAAGAGGTCCTTTAAAGGTTGCAAGCGCCATTTGATTATGTACAAGGTTGTCCACCTCAGGACACATGTAAACAAGAGGAGAAGTGGCAAACTCCAAGGCCAGCAATAGAGGCGCCGGCAGCAGAGAGATTCTCTCTCAAGCAGACGCCAAACTCAAAAGCTGGCACTAACTGGAGGAGATAAATGCTTTTAACATATAAGACCATAATCAACCAAGAAGACAATTTACGTCCCTCATTAACAGCCTTGGTGATAAACAGAGCAGAAGACTTTGTAAAATTGCTACATCTGAGAGGCCACCTGATAATGCTGGCTATTAGAAAGATTGAAATAAGTAAACAAATTCAATGGCATAGAGTAATCCACAAAATAAAAGTTTTAAAAACATTACTATTATTATAATTATTATTTTTAATTATTTNTACTATTATTATTATTTATTTATTTATTTTTTTTTTAATTTTCCTATTAAACAAAGTTCTTTTTTTCCCCTGGGCACATTTTGAAGGAAACAAAAGACTTCCCCTCAAAGAATGGTCAGTCATTTGATGACAAATGTGACATGATACAAATTCATCTATTAGCTTTGTGATAATAAATTCTATAACAAGTCCCACGGGGGTTGGCAATTTTTTTTTCTTTATATGAAAATTGGTAACATGGGACATGACTATCCAGAAGGATGCTTAGAATTGGAAAATGCCTTTCAATGTGAAAGTAATAGTAAACTTTAATCTACTGGAGTATCATCTTTCTCGAACTAGACAAAATCCTGGTTTTCTCTTTCTTTTTTTGTTCTTGTTTTTTTGTTTTTAACTTTGTAAATCCTTACAACCAAATCAATGTGCATTAATTTCAATCCAAACAGCATCAACCTTGAGTTTCTTATCCGAATAGGTTATTCAAAAAGCAAAATCACTTTCTAAAAAGTTCCAAGTAATTTCTCAACATCAATTACTGTGAAGATATGGGTCAAAATCTGATAATTATACTTGTAAATAAAGTATATTTGCTACGCACGTCAATCCAAAGTTACCTTTATTATTTAGAAGACCAATCTGATCAGTACATTCCATCAATTAGCAATAAGCTAACATGACGTAACCATGCCAGAAATTACATAAGCAAAGTAAATGGTATATGCATCTCCAAAATCTCTTTGAAGAAATATTTAACGGATCAAAGCTACATAAGCATAACACAGATATAATAATGATAATAATAATAAATATTAATAAATAAAAAAATGCCGACAAATTAAACAAAAGCTTAATAATTCTCTTACTAGAAACAGGCCATGCTTATTTAAACTTAAAACTTATTATTATAAACTACTCTAGGCTGTAGTTTGCCGAAAAATACTACAATAAGCCAAATAAGCCTGGCAACGTGTAGTGTCATGTTCGTGTTAATTTTTTTTCATCCGAATTTAATCCGTTAAACTTTTGTATTGAACCATGTTAGTGTCGTATTGTGTCAAATTCACTCAAATTTACTAAGCCTAGACATGTTTGTTCTATTTTCTTATTTAAATTATCACATGTTCAAATAATAAACTAAAAATCGCAAAAAAATCCACATTCTAAATTATTATTTTGTCATATGATTTTGTCAATTCAAAATATTACAAATTAGTCATATTAAATATTTATCGTAGCTAAAAGAAATTAACAGAAAAAAATAAAATTTAGAACAAAAATCAATACTTAAATACATATAATGTTGTCAATTTTTAATGTAATGAGATATGAATCTCATAATTCATTAAAAAGAAAAATATCAAAGCATATAAAATGTTAGCTACAAATAAATAATTAAATTAATAATTTTATTATACCATGTTAACGTTAATAGATTTCAACATTTTTTATCGTGTCTTATTACGCTACAATAGTACTAACCCGATCCGACATCACATGTCTAGCAAATTATTGTGTTGTGTTTCTGTGTACCGTGTACCAATATGCCATGCCTAAGGACGGATCCACATGCTTACTTTGTGGGCTACACACATGAATGTAAATGAGAAGCATATTCGCTCCTCCCACTTTAAGTTTTCTCCTAGTTGCCACCTTTGGCAAAGAAAAATAATTTTTATGAGGAAAAAGAAAATAAACAAACTAATCACAATATACCCAATAGAAACATATCAAGTAAAGATATTATACATACACATTTTCAGCCAAATATTCAGAAAGAACACCAATTTCTCGTTCTAAAAACATTCATTTCCCATGCATTCCAGTCCATCGCTAACACCTCCTCAGGATATCAACAATTTTTTTTTCCGTTCTACAAAATCATCAACATATCAAACAAGATCTCAAAGAATATTTTTTTTTCCTCAAAAAAATTTAAAGAGAAAAAGAGAGAAGAAATTCGGCGATCGTCCAAAAAAAAAAAAGAAAAAAGAAAAAAAAGAAGAAGATCAAATACTAGAAAATTCTTAGCTAAATTTCGTTCCAAAAAACAGAAAGCAAAACATTTAGCATTGCGAAAACTGGGAAAAGCGAAGGAGTAGACTCACCAGACAGTGAGAGATCAGAAATCGGACGGCGGAGCCTTCCGGGGGAGCCACCGCCGTTGAGATGAGAGGGAATCGAGAATGGACGGCGTAGATTGAAGATGGAGAGAAAGGAAGGGCTGGGATTGAGCGATGGGATTGATTGTAACCTGTGTCAGTTATCTGAGGATCCTCTCCCGCTTTAGGAAACATTCCCAATCCCAACTTCAACACCCTTTCGCGAGAAGCGGAAGGGTTTAACGATTAATCCTAAATCAATTTGTAATCATTTTGAAATAATAAGTACGCTAACTGAAGCTATGAATGCGCTGATTCTGCCACGTGAACGTACCTGTTATTCGTACGATGACGTGGCGGTATTTAGTGTGGGCTTCACTGTCTATGAGTTTCTCGGGCCCCGGTTGGGTCACTGGACACCGCATGCCCAATGACTGTGTTTGAGTCCGTTTTGTCTTTCGGCCTCCAGAGGAAACATCTGGAACCCATATTTATACATTTATTTTATTGAATAAAAAATAAAATCATTTTATTATTTAAAATGTTTAATCCTGTAAAAAGTGATAATAACTTTGTTAAAAACTCTATCAAAGTATATTAATATATATATTTTTTAATAAATCTAGCCTTGGGGTTGGTTTCCCTAATTTTCTATGAAAATATCCAAGTGAAAAAAAATGATAGCTTAAGCTTAGGATGACTAGCTTGTAACGTTTATAGTTTTATTTGCTGAAGACTTGTAACGTTTATTGTTGAAATTCATTTGTTCAAACACCTTTCAAGGACGTTTTTAAGTAATTCGATTTGAATTTCGTAGAGTGCTGAGTGAGTTTATAGACGTCTTTAAATCTGTCCTTTTAAAAAATACTATTTCAGCGTAAATATGTGACTTAAATGCAATGCAGTCCTATGAATTGCAGCATTTGATTTTGGCCCCTGACCTGGAATTTTGAAAATTAGCAATCACCAATCACGTGTCTTACTAGTGCTACGGGTTTACCAAGCTTTTAAGGGGCAAAATCGTCTTTGCAGCTCTACTCTTCCCATTCCCAAGCACTTTTATAAAAACAACTAATGATCAAAACTAGTACTCGCTGACTCGCTGTAAAGACCGTAAACGTGAGCTTTTAGGAGCACATACTTTTCATTTTTTTTAAATATAATTTTTAAAATAAAAAATATTTTTAATAATGTTTTATTAAATTTTAATAGTATTATTTATCATATTTTTTATTTTTTAATAAATAATTAATAATTAATAAATAATATAAATATATAAACAATAAAATAATTTTATATGTATAAAAAATATATATATAAAATTAAATATAATTATAATTACTTATTGAAAATTATACAATAATAAATAAATATATTAAAAGTTGTATATAGATAGTGAATTTGACTTTCTAAATATAGAAAGTCAAATTTCATTTTCTATTTTAACTTTTTATTTTAAATAACTTATTAAAATTATCAAAAAACTTAATTAAATTTTAAAATAAAAAAATTAAAAATTTTAAAAAGTGCATTAAAAAATGCACTGAACTATACAACAATTATTTGTTTTAGAGCATAACCACATGCTCCACATCATCATCATCGTCGTCGTCGCTCTCTTTGGCTTTGCAGTGCGTCTCAGAGAACCCAAAGCCATACCCTTTTGGCCTTTCCACTTCACCTCCACAGTCACTTTTCTTTCACAACCATTATCAAGAAACAAAAAACTATGTGATTTCAAAAAAACCAAAGCTTTCGTACAAAAACTGAGAAAGAACAGTGGATTTTTTTTCAATGTAATTGTGTTTGGACCATATATTAATTTTTTTCAAAATTAATATTTTAATTTATTAGAATATTATTTTGAGAGTGAAAAACCCATTGTAATTGTCCTACATTATTTGGAAAGGAGAATGCATGGATTTATACAAGTATAAATTAAGTGGCTTTGAAATTGAAAATGCAAGAGTTCCATATCGAAAGCGCAGCAAGCATCCTGAAGTTTTTTCACTTATAAATTAAAATTTTCCCAACATTGAGAAAGACTCTATCGCGCATCAATGCACACCAGAAACATAGACTACTTAGTTTATTCTTGTTAGAATTTACTTCGAGTAGTCAAGTGTTTTAGTTGAAAATTTTATTTAAAAGTCTTTTAATTTGAAATGTATTTTGTAACCTTTAATTATTCTGTTTTCGATAATTAATACAATTATTTGATTAAGTTTGATATTAATTGACACACACTTTATAGGTTTGAAGTGGTACGCTCGCACACTTGAGACGATTGATTGTTGTGTTTTACACCAACATATCTTTTGGCACACCTAGTAAGACTTGCTAAATTTTGACTGAGAAAATGGTGCTGACTCGCTCAAAGAATCAGGACCCTGACACCTACGGTAGCATCAGCGGCCGAAATGTGTCAGAGGAAGATGGAAATGGAAGGGATGCTGGCAAGACTCCGGACACGACGGAGATGTCTACTCAGGATTTGATCCATGAGCTGTCCCGAAAGATGGAAATACAAAGAGACCCAACAACAAATGTTGCAAGGAATATTGGAATTGCTGCGCCAGCAAGTGCAGATGACTCAAGCTATGTCGAATGGCGCAAGGCCGACTAACGGCCAGGAGGAACAACAAATGCAGGCCTTTCAAGCCGTACCCAATGGCAGCACGCCAAGAACTGAGGCATCGGCCTTTCAAGCCGGGTCCAGTGGAAACGATGTAAGGGTTATGCCTGAACGACAAGTCCAACCTTACATTCCCCTATCAGCTAGGAACAATGTTCCTGCCGGGGGGTATGCTGATAATCAAGGCTAAACCGTGAGGGATAGTCAGGAAGAATACTTGACACAAGCTTTCTAGACTTTACCCAACGTACATGGAGGGAGAGCGGATGTTCCAACATATGGAAGCCTGCCAGCTCGAAACAAGATTCATGGCGGGGAGCATGCAGAGCATTTTGGACAGAACTACAGGAATGGACACAATGATGCCCACGCCTATCAAGCAGACTTCCATGCCCCGGCACAGAGAAATTGACCAAACTAGATGAACCATGGCCAATGCATGAATCGGGAGGCCGTCGAGACCATCATCCAAGAGATTATAAGTCATGCATTTAGACAGACCGGACGCCCATTTTATAAGAGGTCATACCCAGATGCTGTCGACCGGATCAAATTTGCTAGGGGATTTAGGTTTTCTAACTTCACCCTCTTTTCTGACGAAGAAAGACAGTCTACCGCGGAACACATATGCCACTTCATCATCCAGTGCGGAGAAGTAACGGCCAGTGATTTTCTAAAGCTGCGATTGTTTGCTAATTTTTTGACAGGTCCAGCTTTCACGTGGTACATCACTGTACAATCAAACTCGATCCATAGCTGGCACTAATTGGAACATAAATTTCACGAGTAGTTCTACAGGATTGAGCCAGAGATATCCATGGCTGATATATCGCATCTGCAACAGATAGAGAGTCGGTACATTTATTTATAACCCGATTCAAAAAAGGTGAGGATCATATGCCACTTGGACATATCAGAAAATGAGTTTGTTAAATTAGCACAAGGCGGACTGAGCTACAAACTCCGAAAGAAGTTTGAGGGGACAGAGTTTCATAACTTGTTCGAGTTGGTCTCTCGAGCCACTCGGTATGAAGGCATTTTGAGGGAAGAGTACCGGAGGAAGAACTCGTCCAGAGGGTCATACAACAAGGATCCAAAATACTGAAATTCATGTCGTGGAAGCTGACAACCAAGAAAGTGTCGAAAGAGTAGCTAAAATTAATGCGGCAGAAGTGGTGGCTACTCGTTCGTACGTTTGTAAAGCTTTTTCTATACTGGCAAAGAACCAGATAGCTTTTCAACTAGTCATGGACATGAAGAAAAGTCAGGTCGAACCAGAGAAGGTCTACAGTTTTGACATCTCCAAAGCTGATCAGATTTTTGACTACTTGCTAGCTGACAAGGTAATTAAATTACCTGATAGTCATATCCTGCCAACAGCCGAAGAGATACAGAATAAGCCATACTGCAAATGCTATGGCATGTGGTCGCATCATACTATCAACTGCATGGTCTTCAGGAATGCTATCCAGGCGATGATTGACAAATAAATGTTAAAGTTTCCAGAACCAGAAAATGAGATAATGTAAGTGGATAACAACTATTTCTCATCTGCGGAAGCGAACATGGTTTCAGCTAATATTTCAGATTTGACAACGTCATCCAAAGAGTTTGGAAGAGAGATGTCAAGCTTAGAAGAGAGTATTCGGCCGAAAAGGCCGAATTTTCGAATCTCCTTCTAAGATGCTTTGTACTCGGTGTAAGCATGAGGTTGAAGAAAGAGGGACAAGGCATCCAACAAGGAATGAAAACCTCAACATGTCGAAACCACCGCTAGAAAACCACAGGCAAAAATCTATTTTTCAACGTCTGGGACCAAAGTTGCAGGATAGACAGGCGAAGCTGAATAATCGACACCATGGGGGACAAGGTGAGCCAAAGCTTCAAGTCACTTTTTCCAGAAACCATCCGACAAGATTGATTTCTCAGAATATCGAGGAGCCGAAGACTTTTAAGCCACATGCTATGGAGGTAGATCGTTGGTATTGTGCAGGATATAAGCCATATCATCTGCTTAACAAAACCCTGAAGAGGTGGATGCAACGCCAATATGTTGAAAGTCAGATAGTAGGTCGACCGGATAAACAAAAGAATGGTATCGTGCTAAATAAGTAGGAGTCATGTCTCGATGACCTAGTGGAAGATGTGAGATCTTAGCTCTATCCAAGAGAGTTAGCATTTTATCTGGCACTCCACGAAGGAAAAAACCTGTAAGGAGATTGATCAGAAGCAAAGTGCAGAAATTCAGTCATGCTTGAAGAACATGGAAAACAGTTTGGTAAATGAAGACATGGTTGTTTCTTCAATCGTCAAGACATCAACGATTAAATTTGAAACCATGGATGAGGTGATGGTCAATGCAGTTGTCGTCTTGCCTTAGTCATTTAGATCCCAGTTTTAGTGGGCATGATAAAATAAGAATGTCGTCCAGCAGAAATCACGATTTAAAAAAAAATTGGATGCAGTGTAAGATGTTAGATCAGATGCTGGAGGATATAATAATGGGGGGCAATGCCCTACAAATGTACCATCGGCAAGATCATTGACTGAGTGAATAAAATTCTTGGTCACTTTCACAAAAAAATAATAATAATAATAAAAAGAAATAAAAATGGCGCCAGATGAAGAGCCACTCGTCCAGTTGCCTTAAGCCTTCTGCCCAAGTCCATTCACGCGTCCAACCGTGCCAAGCCCGAGTCCAGCCGCGCAGCCCATCAGCCCAGTTGTCAAAGTCCAAACCGCATGCCCAGTTGTTGAAGTCTAATCCAGAGTCCAGCCCGTTTCTCTAGCCCACATCATCTCATCTCCAGCCTGCACACCCAGTCTAGCAGTTGCTTCCAAGCCCATCGATCCACGCATCCCCGGCCCATGCCCAAGTCCAAGCAGCCCTGCGCGTCCACTAGCCAAGTCCAGCTCGATCCACGCATCCCCAGCTGCAAGTCCAGCCCAATCCGCGTGTGCCAAGCTCGCGTTTCAACCCTCGCCCAGCTGCGGATCTAAATCCATGCAGCCCATCCGAGCATCCCCAGCATCCAGCCTGCCAGCCCAAGCTTGCGTCCAACGCTCGTGCCAAGCCTAGCCCCGTCTCCAGCAAGTCCAACCTGCATTCAACCTGCTCCAGGAAAGCCTACACACCTGCAGCTCGTGTCCAGCATGCCATGCAGTCTAGTCCGCAATCCGCAGCCTAGCAAGCATCTGCAGTCAAGTCCAGCCCAGCAAGCATCTGTAGTGAAGTCCAGCAGTCTGCGATCCAGTTCAGCGCTGTCATCAATAGCAGAATCCACATTGGCCTCTTCAACCCCCTGAAAACTCTGACCACTTCTCCTAGAATGGTGTTTTTGACTTTCTCTCTGTAGTCTCTATCGTCTCATCCTTTTTCACTGCTGGTTTATTCCAGCGTCTTCTGTTTTAACAGCATTAAAGTGATTGCGTGAAGACCAAAAAAAAAAAACAATGTCGATTGTGGAACAACTTTTCAGATTCGCGCAGTGCACATTGTAGGAGGCGGATTTCGAGAACAAGAATATCTTGTAAAGGTACGTGTATGAACCGGCACAGAATCTGAGCACGTTCACGAGGCCCATAAAGAACGAGAAAGCCGTGTTTGCTAATCTCATTTTCGAGTGGTCGCCTCCAGACAGATCCGCCATTAGAGCTCTGCAAGGACCTTGAAGCATGTTGTTCGCGACATCGAGGATCCAGAATCCGATCATGAAGAATGCCATGACTCTCGGTTTCGTCTTCTTTTCGAAATGATCTCTAGACTATGTGGCCGTGTACTGTGAATGTGAGATGCGATATAACTAGGACGACCTTGTGGTGCAGTGTGAAAGATGCAAGGATTGGTTTCATCTATCTTGCATGGCAAGGAGCGTTGCTAACTTGGAGTCCACTGCAAAGGAAAACACATGTCAATAAACTTGAGCAAGTATAAAACAATAAAAAATTTATACAAGCAAACTACATAAGATAGTGTGGCTGCTTGGACGACGCATATAGTTTTATAAGACAGTAAAGGTGGCTAGGGTTGGCAAGAAATGTGAAATCAAATTGGAAGTTTTGTTAATGGTTTGGAAAGGATGAAAAATGGTAGAATGGAAGATACAATCTTTGATTAAGTGGATTTTTTCTTGATTTGTTTTGGGTTGGCTTCAATTTTGGAAAGGAAATTGATTTTGTGGTATATGTTTGCTTGTGGGTACAAAGGAAATAATGGTGGCTCCAATCAATTGCTTTATATTTGCATGGTATATAAGGAAATAATGGTTATATATGCATATAATAGAATATTATTGATATATTCTTGGAGAAGAAAAAATCAGGCATGGATATATCATGGGATCAAAAGTGTTGCATAGATATTATGTGCAATGGCTGAATTGGCTCAATGACTAGAAATGCAAATTAGTCAAATATTGCATTGCAATTTTATTTAGTTCAACAAAATTACAATGCAAGAGGGATAGTGTTTGGATCATATATTAATTTTTTTTAAAATTAATATTTTAATTTATTGGAATATTATTTTGAGAGTGAAAAATGCATTGTAATTGTCCCACATTGTTTGGAAAGGACAATACATGGATTTATACAAGTATAAATGAAGTGACTTTGAAATTGAATATGCAAGAGTCCCACATCAGAAGTGCAGCAATCGTCCTGAAGTTTTTTCACTTATAAATTGAAATTCCTCCAACATTGAGAAAGACCCCATTGTGCATCAACACACACAAAAAATATAGACTACTTAGTTTATTCTCATTAGAATTTACTTCAAGTAATCAAGTGTTTTAGTTGAAAATTTTATTTAAGTCTTTTGATATGAATGACATTTTGTAACCTTTAATTATTCTGTTCTCGATAATTAATAAAATCGTTTGATATTAATTGACGCACATTTTATTTTTTTTTGGACTGTTATAAGTTCGAAGTGTCACGCTTGTACACTTGAGACGATTTATTATTATGTTTTACTTCAACAAATGGTGAAAAATTTACGCTGAATTTTTCTGTTTGAGATGTATAGAGAAATAGACAAACGAAATTCAGGAGGAGAGATCTAATTTGAAGATGAAAATTGGAAATTATATATATATGTATATATATATATTTTTTTTTCCCACTATTACGAAAAAGACATAATAAATTCTTCTTATTTTTTTTTTCATCTTCTTTCTCCATTTTTCAATTTCTTTTTTGTCTAATGAAAATTTTTGCAATTTTTCTTTTCATGAACATAGAAAGGGAATATTAAATATTTGAGTGGGTTGATTATAAAAAAAAAATTTAAGTTTAGACTTTATATTGAAAAAATTAAAACCATATAGATTTGTTATTCAGTAGACATAATCTATTACTGCCATTTAATAAACATAATCGTATTGAATGATTATAATAAATTGGTACATAAGAGATGAAGTTCTCCATATTAACAAAATCAAAAAAAAAAAAACAGTTCGCTGTTGTTCATTTTCAAAATCAAGCAATAAATCCTGCCAACCTGACTGAATCTTTCAGTTCTCCAAGCCCAACCAAAAACATTACCAAATCATCCCAGTAAGGAACAAAGATATTTTAGGTCTTTCTTTATCTCGAAAGTTGATTTTTCCATTTTCCAGAAAAAAAAAGGAAGAAAAAAGTTGATTTTAAAAATAGTTCCAAATTATACCATTATAGTTCTTTTCCTTTCCTATACCATACATTGAATAGTCTCGTATCTCATCAAAGAAACACAACCATGAAGTGCCGTGGGGTCCCATTCATAGACCCATATGGCAAAAGACTTACCTCACGTGACTATAGTCCACCTTCACGTGACCCATAAGATAATTGTTTTTGGGTGTTTTGTGATAAAAATTAAAAGACATATTTTTTTTTTTGATGAAATAATTAAAAGACTCAGATTTAAGTGTTTGTAGAAAGCAAATCAGTTTTTGTATTATTTTCCCTTTTTTTTTTTTTTTCATGGTATTTTTTGGAAGAGCAATTCGTATGATACAAGAACATCCGGTCCCTATCAAAACCATTTTCAGTGACAGCGCGTGAAACGCGCTAAAGAAGAGAGTGGGTTTAATGTTTGAATGCGATATTTTTTTCAAATAACATTTCTGGTCAATCCGACTTTAAGACACACTTGTGTCGTACAAGACAGGTCCTCACACGTGTCGTAACTCTCTCTCTTAGAAAAGTTTCACTAACCTCTTCCACGCCTCCATGTTCTCCTCTGCGCTTGTTCGAGTTTGTTGGAGAGTGATTTTTACCAACAAAAAAAAAGAGTTTGTTGGAGAGTGACAGAAAGAGAGAGATCGCAAAGAGTCTTTGTGAAGAGAGAGAGAGTTGGTAGGAGAGAGAGAGAGAGAGAGTGGGTTATGTCAATGAAAGGGGAAGGGAAAATGGTATTGTCTAAAATGAAATGGGTTGGTCTGGTTGGTCTTGTTCTTTCAGTTGTCTCTCTGTTCGTTCACTTTTTACTTGCTAGATTTACTGATGAAGGTACAGCAGAGTACCAGTCCACCGTTACAATATTTTCTCGACGATCCTTCGCTGAAGATATATCGAGAACTGTAAGTGCAACTTTGCAACTACCCCCTATAAAGATCTCATTTTTCTTTTTCTATTAACTTTCTTGTGGATTTTTCTCCTTTCGTCTCTATGTTTCAAATGTTTGTGTAAAGTTCAAATTTTGAAGTGGATTCATTTCACGGCTCTGGTTATTTTCCTCCTTTTTTTTTTTTTTTTTTTTTTTTTTTTTTTTTTTTTTTTTTTTGTGGGTTGTAATTTAGTCTGTTGCTTTATAACTCTGTGCCGACTTGTGGGCAAGATTCGTTCTTTGCAGCAAAATGAGGGTACTGAGCTTTCAATTGCATTCCTGGGTTTTGGCTATCATTGGGGGCTTTCTCGGACTTTTAGAAACTTTTTGAAGGAAACCCACATTGAATATTATGTTAACCATGTGATTTCACTGTTGCCTTTACACTCATGTGCCCTTATTTGTTGTCTGCTTATGGATTTTTATTCTTGTTTTCGCAATTTGTGGCGCAGAGTCCTTTGTATAGAAGGCTATGGGGTCCAGTAAGGCGGCTTGAATATTTGCATCCTGATGCAAATCCCAGAAGATACTATCCTGGTTAGCTCTCACGTGCATCTTGCTAATGGATATTGCAGTATTTTAATGTATTTCATAGGCTTTATGTTGGAAAAATTATTGGTTTCATTCTCATACTGCAAAGAAAAACTAATTCTACCAAAATGTGGACGATAATATCTTGTCCTATATATGATTGTGATGGATTGGGAATGAAATCTAAGGCTTGATTCTGTGAAAGTTTTAACCATTCTATACAGTTTCTCCAAATTTAATGCTAAAGCAACTGAAAGCATAGGCAAGTCATAGTCATAGATGCAAATTACAATCAAATATTTATAAGAAAAACTCTTTTTCTTCGTTGAACCCCCCTTGAATATTGCATTCAATATATTCATCCATTTAGATAAAGTAAGAGACATAATCCACAGCTTTGGAGTAGAGAGTTGAACAGAACTAACACCACTTCTTATAATTCAATTATCTATAAAATTGTGCTCTTTTATTTATTTATTTTTTATTGTTTAATTATTTTTTTTCTTGCTAAATTCCTTCTTCGTATGTAATGTATGAATTACAGATCCGGTGCCACAAACAAATGGATTTATCTTTGTCAGAATCCAAGGAGGTTTCCACGAGATTAGGAATTCGGTGAGGCTTTCATGTTAGAATTGCCTATATATTATTACATTATATATGTATGTATCTATTTAATGTGCAATACCTTTTTTACTTTTCCAGATATCTGATGTGGTAGTCGTAGCACGGTTTCTCAATGCTACCTTAGTAATTCCTGAGATCCAATCCACCACAAGCAGTAAGGGAATCAGGTTGCTTTGCTTTGGATAATCATTACAAATTCAGCTTAGTTTGTTGTTGACCTGAATCAATACAATTCTTTACTTTCCCTTTTAATATATATTTTTACAATTTTCTCTAAGCTGTAGTTTTGTTAATAACCTCAATCAATATATTCAGTGCCTGTTTCTTATCAGCTTATTGTATTCTTTGTTTTATGAAGTTCTCAGTTCAAGAGTTTTTCCTACCTTTACAATGAGGACCAGTTTATGGCGGCATTGGAAAAAGATGTCAAAGTTATAAAAACCCTTCCTAAGGATCTCAAAGGGCAAAGGAGAAAAAAGAACATTCCTGTGTTTAAAGTGCCTTACTCTGCGTCACCATATTATTATCAGCACCATGTTCTCCCAATGCTAAAGAGGCATCTTGTGGTTGAACTAGTTGTATCTGATGGTGGATGCTTGCAGGTAATGACTTATCGTGTCTGTTCTTGGTTATGTAACAGAAGTTGGACTTATCCGCTGGCAAACTTTTGCAACAGTTAGGATCAGACTATTTTGTAACACATTTTTTGTGATCTCTCTCCATCGTATCTCTGGGGTCTTGAAGTTTTGACCTTTCTTTTCATCATTTTTGCATAGCTAACAAGATCTTGTTGTTCCATATGTGCCATGATCAAGATGTGGTATTATTATTTTTCTTAATAGTAGTCTTTCTTTCATGTGATGACTTTTCTCTATTTGATTCAGGCTATCCTTCCACCTGATCTTGAAGAGTACCAGAGGCTGAGATGTAGGGTTGCTTTTCATGCCCTTCGGTTTCGGCAGGAGGTCCAGGAACTTGCTACCAAAATTCTACATAGGTCATTGATCAATCATCATTAACTCTCTCTCTCTCCCCGTTCAATTCAAGGTTTTCACTTATTTCTGATATTTTTAGGTTGCGGGATCCAGAACAGCCATTTATAGCATTTGACCCCGGAATGACAAGAGATGCTTTAGCATATCATGGTTGTGCTGAACTCTTCCAGGTATTGCTTCATGGTCAGGTTACATGGTTACTTATATGGGAATTGGACTCCACTGGGGAAGGAAAAAGGAGAGAGAAAAATCTTTACATGTTTTCAAGGAGCTTTAACCTTGGAGAACATATCTATTAACATATATTTTATTCTCATTTTATTGTTTATTTTTTTATTATTTTTTTATGTTATGTTAACCTCTTCTAAAAGTTTACTTGTCCGAACAATGAGAACTAAATTGCTTTATATATATATATTTTTTTTTTTTTTTTCCTTTCCCATAGTAGATTCCAAGTTCCCAACCTAGTCTTAGCTTTTTGGAACTTTTTTCAGCATTTGATATGTATGTTTATGCCATTAATCTATTCCGAAGGATGTGCATACTGAACTCATTCAGCACAAAAGAGCTTGGATGATAAAACGTGGAATTGTCAAGGGAAAGCTTTCGGTGAATTCAGCAGCACAACGTCTTAAAGGTGCATGCCCACTTATGCCGGAAGAGGTACAAGATTGCATGATGATAAAATTGTGCAGTAATACCTGAAATAGAAGTGGTTGCCTCTGTAATTTGATTAGGAGAATGCCATTATGGAATTTGGAGACTGCCAGGACTCCTTAATAAAATAAGAAAATAAGAAAAGAAAAAACAAGTGGTGGGAATCTGATTCTCTCACTTTAACAGAGAAAGAACCGAGGGATATAAGCTTAGAATTTAACTTGTTCAGCCTTTACACTGCAAAAACAGGAAACTGGGTTAACTCTGCATGATTTGAACTTATTTCACTATCTAATCCAATGAATATTGTATACAGAATTTTTATGATCGTATCTAAGTACTAGGAATTGAATACTATTTCCACAACTACCGCATAGAGTTCCAAGTGATAAAACTGTCATGTAATAAGAAAATACTAATCAGTCACCTTTTTTTCATTAGGTAACTATAGCAATAGAAAGTAGTAACAAAGGGACTATCTTCTAAAACAAACTAACTGAGGTTTCAATCTGATTCTCTTGAACGGCAACAGGTTGGTATTCTTCTTCGTGCTTATGGATATTCATGGGACACGATCATATACGTTTCTGGGGGTGAAGTCTTTGGTGGCCAAAGGATGTTGGTTCCTCTTCGTGCAATGTTTGAGAATGTTGTGGATAGGACTTCCCTCAGCACCCCTTGGGAGCTCAGTAGGCTTTATGGATGTGAGGCTAACCTTAGAGACACTCATCAGATGGCTCCACCTTCAATTGAGGAAGAGATGAAGCTTGAAGTATGGAAAACAGTAGGTCCACGTCCTCGCCCACTTCCACCTCCTCCTGCCCGACCAAAATCCTATAACATCGAAGGTTGGTGGGGTTGGGTGGCTGAGAGTGATAATGAGCCCGAGAGTACAGTAATAGAATTGAGGACTAATGCTCATAAATTACTGTGGGAAGCCATTGACTATATAATATGCATTGAAGCTGATGTATTCATCCCAGGATTTGACCGTGATGGTAAGGGACATCCAAGTTTTGCAAGCTTGGTCATGGGGCACCGGCTATATCAGTCGGCTGCATCAAAAACATACCAACCAGACAGGTAATTTTCTGTGTGTGGATGTTTGCGTGTTTTTAGCTTTTTGGCTTGTATGGTGGTTGTTACAGGATTCTACTAAATGCAAAAACAGTTTTAGGTTTTTGTTTCCCTCTTTTAAATATTACTTGATGTGTGATTTTTAATGGTTGTGGAGCTTCCTGCTATGGCATTTCTTCTGCTGGTGATAAAAATATATTTGTTTCCTACCAATTTGGGTGAGCATAAAGTTTTTTCTCTTGTGCTGCTAACTTGATTAATTTTTCCTTACTCTATGTTTCTTTTTTCTGGTGTGTTTTTGTCAACACAGAAAAGAAGTTGCTAAGCTTTTAGATGAAATCCGTGAGCACCTCTATCAAGCAAACAATACCTTGCTAACTTCAATTCGTAGGCATTTGAGAAAGACATTGGTTGATGGATTGATTGAAGCATCTACAAAATCCAAGCCCCTATCCTTTATATCTCATCCACTCCCCGAATGTTCTTGCATGAGGCGTGGTTCTGCTGAAACATCAACTCATGCTTCGAGTCTGAACCACTCACAACTCCCGGATGCTCTCAGAGTCGTTCATCGGTGCCCTGTTTGGATGGATAATGATTTAATATTGCAGTCAAAAGATAAAGAAAACGAAGAGGATTTTGACGAAGATGATTCCGCATCTGGATTGTTTTTCCGACAGAATGGTGGAACTGATGAAGGTGGAAGTGTAGAGTCAAATAACAAAGAAGAAGCTCCATTGGATGATCAAGACGAGCTTGAGGGTGGAGAAAGATGAGGAAAAAGCTACATGACTTCTAGGGTCAGTCTCTAAATACTAAAAGGGGTAAACTTTCATCAATGATAAATTAACTGTGCTTATTCCTATAGACAGATTGGAACCTTTGGCTTCACCTTCAACAGGGAGAAGAGCATGGTGTCTCAGATTACTTTCAGCTAAGCCTTTCTGATTCATCAGCTTTGGTATTATGTACCATTAGGTTCCAGCAATTTTAGGGTAAAAAATGATTTAACCCCAATAACCAATTTTGGTGCAGCTAACATGTATTTTTCTGAAAATCTTAAATTTATTTAATCTCTTCTAGAGAGCTTCTCTAATATTCCTATGTATTTCTGACTCTGAAATTTTATGTAAAATGGTCAAGGGAAGAACAAAATTTATGTTCTATCTTGACCCCCCATTATAGTATTAATCAATACTTTTTTGTTCATTTAATTTATTTCTATCTAGAGGTCTTTGAAGCTTAATACTGTTAGCTCTGGAAGACCAGAGATTGAGTCACAAAGCACCTTCCATATATTAATGCTTGTTTTGTGGGGGTATCAACAAATAAAAAAAATACTGGGTCAATGAAAAAGAAATGTATTTAATAATGGCATATATAGCACTTTGTTTTATTTAGATTATCTCTAATGGATGATCTTATTAATACCTGTCAGAAAAAGATTTATTAGTTTTTTGCTTTGCAAGAAACTTCCAAGAACCTGCTACTGCATACAGCAAAAGGGCCGGATAAAAGCATATGAACAAAAGTAAAAAAAGGAATGAAGTTTTTTTTTTTTTTTGATAAAAGAAAAGGACCTAAAACCAGGCGTCTTTGCAACTTCATAGGAGTCCGCTACTGGTGGTCCGTATCGCTGGAACTTTTTACCCTCTCGTGCGGTAGCAGAGAAGGGGAACACATGAGTCATGTAGGGCTACTAAAACTCGAACCCGCAACTCCTATAAACAGATGTGATAAGTAAGCTGGTTCCTACCACATGGGCTACACCCTCGTGTGTAAAAAGGAACGAAGTTTTGTCCTTAATTAAACATTCATATTATTCTCAATATTCACTTTCTAACTAAACAATTAAAATGGAGAAAAATAATTTTTTTTTTAAGAAGTTGAAGCCNTCTTTGCAACTTCATAGGAGTCCGCTACTGGTGGTCCGTATCGCTGGAATCTTTTACCCTCTCGTGCGGTAGCAGAGAAGGGGAACACATGAGTCATGTGGGGCTACCAAAACTCGAACCCGCAACTCCTATAAACAGATGTGATAAATAAGCTGGTTCCTACCACATGGGCTACACCCTCGTGTGTAAAAAGGAACGAAGTTTTGTCCTTAATTAAACATTCATATTATTCTCAATATTCACTTTCTAACTAAACAATTAAAATGGAGAAAAATAATTTTTTTTTTAAGAAGTTGAAGCCCAATAACTTCTTATCAGATCCAGTACAGGCCCAATTTCAAATTCTGTAACAAGAAAGAACCATCCAATAGAAGCCACACACCATTCCTTAAACAACCAAAGTACACCGCCAACCAAACACAAAACGTCACGTGACGATTTAAAGAGAAAACGGGTGCGCAGAATAGTAGGCGTCACTATAGACGCGCAGCTTAGCACTCACCACCACCGAAATTGAATAAATGGGAACGAATTATTAAATTAATTATTAAACATAATTAATAAATTTTAAAATAATAATAAATTAATAATAAGTGGTATTAAGGAGTAAAACGGAACTCCTCTCCTAGGGCTCCATCGCTGTCCAACTGTACAATAATAATACCAACAAAATAACTATAAGCAAAAATACTCTCTCTCTCTCTTCGCTTTTTCTCTTTCCAGACCCGTCGGAGCCATTTCGGACTTGCCTCGTCGGAGCTTTGCATTTCCACCACCTCCAATCCGCTTGCAGATTTTTCTCTCTCATAGTCTTCCAAGTATTCGCACACACACTCTCTCTCGCTCCTGGTTTTTGTGCTCAATTTTAAGTCTTTTTTTTTAATTTTTTTTTTTATCATTTGAAGATTGTTCTTTTTTATTTTTTTTTCTGGCAGTTAAGACTGTCTGCTGGAGATGGTGAAGTCTTCGAAAGGTCACCATGAAGAATTCGAAGACGATGATGAAGTGCCTCATGGAGGTCTTTCTCTGTCTCCTGTCGCCTTCTTTGTATTTGCATGTTTGTGTGTGCTTGGTTTTGTGTTTTGTATATGTGTGTATATATATGTGTGTGTGTATGACTAAGCAACAAAAAATTATGTGTGAGAACCTAAACTGTGGGCTGGTGACTCTTTGGGCTTAAAATGGTTAACTTTCAAGGTTTGAATTTTTGATTATTAATAAGCAAAAAAATAAAAAAAATAATAATAATAAAAGTTTCTTGATTTTTTATAAATTGTTAATTTATAAAAAGAGGAATTGGCAGTGAAGGTAGACGGGAAGAACAGGGAGAAGAATCGGTCCAAGCATTCAGAAACTGAGCAGCGTAGGAGAAGCAAAATTAACGAGAGGCGAGCTCTATACTTGCTACCTATAACTATCGTTCTCTTTTTGTATTATGGATTTTGTGTGTACTTAATTTCAAAATTATTACGGTTGTTTAACATTGTTAGTTTCTTTTAGATGAATTCCCTAAAAATGGATTTTCCCAATCTGTTAATCCGTCACTTGAAAATGATTGCATGGCAATGATGGTATTGTGGCACAAAAATTGATTTTTCTTTGTTATTGATTTTTTGGGTGGTTACTTTAGTTGTAATGTTTATATCTTGGGGACTCTTTGTTCTTCAAGAATGTATTCAAAATGGCTGGTTGTGGAAGGTTTTCTGGACTTGGTTTATCTGTAATTTATGTGTAGTACTGGAAAAATGAATTGCATGGTGTTATCTGACATTGGAAGAGGAGTATGTCAAAGTGTCTATTGTCAGTGCTTGAAACCGTTGGGATCTTTTTCTTGTTAAAATTGTCCTGCTGGTGAAGCAAGGGCAGCAGTATTTTGGAGATTTTTAAGTCGTTTTCTTTCTTTGTGAGTGTATATCAATCCCTTTGGTTTCTAAAATTCTCTATGCTATTAATTTTGTAGAAAAAAACATTTTGAAGTTCAAATCTGTTGTATCCTCCTTTGCTTAATACGCAACGCGCATCTCTTTTTGTTTAATAGCACCTGAAATTGTCCATGCAGATTTCAGATTTTGAGGGATCTCATACCTCAAAATGATCAAAAAAGAGATAAGGCTTCATTCTTGTTGGAGGTACTTCATCTGTCAATATTCTACTTGTACATTGTTAGAATTTCATTCCCTTTATTTACATATAATTATATATATGCATGTATTTTTGTTGTATGCGCAGGTTATAGAGTACATTCAGTTCTTACAGGAGAAGTTAAATATGTATGAAGGATCATACCAAGGATGGAGTACTGAACCAACAAAATTGACACCATGGGTAATTATTGTGTTGAGCGGCATGCACATGTTATTGTGTTCGAGATTTTGTCCTTTTGCCTGGATTGTTAGTTTATGTTCGTTTATGAGCTTTTAATATCAAAGCAATGTTATTTTGACACTTGGAAATGTGTAAAATTTATGGTCCTTGAAAGCTGTGCGATAGAAGTATGTGGATAGAATTTATTTGTTAGTAAGTTTGATTTCCATGCATTAAACAGGTATGTATGACAGGAGTGGAATAATTAAGACCAAAATTAAATTTGAAATCTTTCATGAAGATACATGCTTACTTGTACTTGCAACATCTATTCTTTTAAGTTTGAGAGCACTGCATACTGATTTTTGTTGTTAATTACCTTTAATTGTTGCTATTTAGAGCATGAAATGTTAACATTTCTTGTTTCATGGTTTGTGGATAAATTGATATAATTTCTTCTTCTTCTTTTTTTTTAATACATATCTGTTGATTGTTTATTTCATATTGGATTTCATTCCATATTAGAAAATTGGTAATTATGGTGAAGACTCACAATCAAAGGTCAGGTTCTTGGCATGTGCAAGCTTGTTTGTCGACAGCTAAGAACACAGGCTCTTGCAAATGTTTTTGGCAGATCTTTGCTGATATAAACTATGTTTGTCCACAAGCAGGTTTATTTGTACTTCTTCTTTATAAAATACCTTTCTTATTTGTAACTTCACGTGTGGGCCTGTTTAGATTTTAGGAGGTATACATCTGTTCTTATTAATATGCTTACTTTACTAACAGGGAAAAGCTAAATAACTTTCCTTCTGAGAAACCTTTTGATAAAATGAATACATGTTATTTTGTCGTTCCTAGAAAAGATTGATAGAACAGAAGTATGGTTGTGCTTTCTCTTTTATTTAATTGTAGACTACAGCTTTGAGTTCCTGACTAAATAAACATGAATTTTGTTGCATATTGATTATAATCCTTACAATGGTAACTTGTTGATGCTTTTCCATTTCTATCCAACAGAGAAATCAACATGGTCTCACTGAAAGTTTTTTGGATCACTCTCAAGTTATAAAGAGTGATTCTGGTCTTCAGAATAATGTTTCTGTCACCCCATCAATGCTCCCCATCGCACCAAACTTAGTTGAAACCGAGCTGGGCTCTGGAGTGGTTTACAAATCACTGGATCACCTGCCTGGGTCAGCTGATCAAGATGCTCCTCTCAATGTGCAGCAGCCGATTTTTGACCCTATTGAGAGGGTTGGTGTGCCTACACAGCCATTGCAGGAATCTGTATCTGATGCTGTTAACATTGACTCCCGACCCCGACAGCCTGAGTTATGGCCGGGTAGACATACGACTGATTGTTCTGTTTTAAACAATATACCAAATTTTCAGGAGAAAAGTAGATCAGTTAGCATCTCAAGTGCTTACTCTCAAGGGTGAGCATCTGCAAAGAGGTTACAATATTTTTCTACATGGGTTGTGAGTGGTGCAATTTTCTCATCCTTGTTTTCTTACGACTCAAGTACTAGTTATTTTTACTGAGGAACTTGTATGTGAGCTATTTTTTCTGCAGTAGTCTGGTCCTACAATAAGAATTTATTGTTTGATTTCTTCAAGATAGTTAAAATGATTTTCCATGCCATAATTATATGCTAATGCATGATTATCTTGTGGTTAATGTTGAGCAGGATACTGGATACCCTTACACAAGAGCTGCGATCTTCAGGTATGGATTTGTCACAGGCCAGCATCTCAGTGCAAATTGATGTTGGGAATCGGGCAGATAATGGAGTGGCTTCTATGGCATCCAGTTCAAAGGTTTTTAAGAATCTTCAACTGCATTTATAAAAGCTCCTTCATGATATCGCTGCTATGTACCTTTCATGTTGCAGAGATATAAGAAATAGAATTTAGTATGTTGGAAGTTCTCCCATTTTCATAGGTCGCTAGATCAAGAGACCAATGGATCTGTTAAAACTTACATATTAATTATTGTTTGTTCAGGATCATGTGAACCAAACATTGAACAATCAAGTAACGGCGCATATGCAAGTAACCAGCTCCAGTGACTACTTTGAACAAGCTCATAAGCGGCTCAGAACAGAAGAAAACTAGTGTATTATTCTAGTTTCCCATTTTTCCTTCTAGTCTATTTATTTTATTTTCTATTCTTATTTCTTTATTTGGGGATAGTTCTAAGGGAGGAGGGTTTGGGTGGGTCATTATTTTTTTTTTCAATGTCATGGTCCACAGACAACTAGAACTTGATTAAGTGTACATGTTTATGGTCTGAATGGATTATCTTAGAAGAAAGTTTCAGATGTTCATCTGTTTCCACCCCAGATTTCAGAGAGAATTCCATGCATAGCATATATAGAGAAGCAACTTTCACATTCCTAATGATTTTCCAGATTTTTCTTGCCAGAATCTGTCCTCTCATTCTGTCTGTGTTAATTACATGTTAAATGTTTGCAACCTTGGCATCACTTGGAATCTCTGTTGTCAATCGGTATGTCAGATTTTAGAATGATGGTGCTTCACAAGACCTAAATTGAAAGATGCCAGCAGGTCAACATTCTTGCTGAAAGGTGCATGCAAGGGCATAATGGTACTTGCAGAACTTATAGTTCTTTTTGTTTTTGATGGTCACAGAACTTATAATTCGATAACAACTCATTTGCCACAGTGAGTTGGAAGAGGCAGGAAATCAGCTACATATGAAGCTTGTGATTTTCCAAAAACACTTGCCATTTTTTTTGTTCATATTTCAAGTCTGTTTTTCATTCTTTTCCTGTGCAGTATTCTGGTATGGCGGAAAAGGTGTGATCTCCCCCTTTTTCTGTATTTTAATTTATTTAAAAAAAAAATTGCATTGTCTTAAACTTAGTGGTTTATACGTGCAGGACATCTTATTAGGGAAATAAAATTATGTTATTGTTTGTTAATACAATAAATCAAAATTTGATTACCTGCTGACTATGTGACATTGAAAATTCTAGTGTTCAGAATGGACATTACTGAAACTTGTACCCCCATGGAAAAAGGAAGTTGACAAAAGCCTTAAACTTTGCACCATTAAGTTGATAAAAGTAGACGATGGCTTTGGATGAACCAATTTTTCTTTTTGTCTTATAATTTTGTAGATGAGTGGACGAAAAAAATTAATATAAAAACCGAGTAAGTCATAGAAGATATTCTTACTTAATTCGTTACGTTCTCTCAATCCGATCAGATACCTTCTAAACAAATATCATTAACTTTCCAGTAACAATCATGTGAACTTTGTAACACAAGACGGAAAAGGATTATTTAAGTATTTCACTTACTTTTCTTTCAGAAAAAAAAAATGTATAACACCAACTAACTATTTTAATGGAGCTCCATGAGAGAGCCTTTGAAATTTCGAACTCCCACTTCATTGGTGTTTGCTGTGAAAGCTAAACTTGGAATCCCAAAGTAGCCAACCCATCATTATTATGTTATTAGAATTAAAAGACTAATAATAAGTAGGATTAGTAACCCAAAAGCTAGTTTCTTGATGGCGAGTGCTTTTCTTGGATCACCCGCAAACATAAAAAATTTATTGGATCAGTCAAAAAAAGCTTTCTTGGATCGTTCATCTTTACTTCTCAACTACCACAATTTTCTTGATTATTAGTTTGTAAATTGGCATCTCTCTCTGTATATCCCACCAAAAGAACCTTGGGATTTCAAACTGTAGACTTCGAATAGAATAATATCATCTGCTTGTTTTCGAGTATACCAAATGGCAATCACTTTGGGATCATAAACTTTACACATTTTCTATGTTAATTTTTTCAGATACCAAAAAGAAATTATATTTATATAACATAATATGAATCATCATGTAATGACAACTAGGAAGGAAAAATTGAGGATATGCAAGGTATTGTCTCCAAACAAACTAATAGTATGACATTTTGTTGTTTTGTTAACCCCACTATGAAAATGCTTTTGGATGCATCTGGGTATTATGTTTTCCAGGTGCCTTGTAGAAGTCCAAGGCACCAATAAAGATTAAACTTGCAATATAGCATTTCTATCTGTAATAAAAGTGTCTTTACTTTTTTCTCTTTTTTTTGAAAAATAAAAAAATTGTCTTGTAGTTGGCATTGGCATATAGACTGCCAAGAACAATGATAATGTTGCAGTCCAAAAAAAATAAAAATAAATAAATAAACTAAATGGAAGTACATAGACAGGTGAATTAATCATAAACTCTAGCATTGAAAATGAGGTATTTACTCTTCAAAATGTGGCTGCTTTCCTAATGACATTGAAATAGGATTATATTTACTAAAAGAAAAAAAAAATTATTAAAAATTATGAACAAATATAAATATTTTGCAAATTTCAATATGGAATAGAGCATTTCAAGCACCTTGTTGTAGAGACAGCTGCTGAAGTAAATTTTTGGTTCAATTAACCATTAGTCTCAATGGTTCATCTAGCAGTTGCAAACATTCATTGGGATTAGAGTAGAAATAATCTTCTTCTTTTGGTCTACCTTGAATAGCTACTCTTCTCTTTGGACTCCCAATTCGATTTCTATGAGCTTCCTTCACAAAACGAGACAATTTATCCCATTGAAGTTCCCCATTTTTATATTTATCCACTAAACGAATCAGAAGCTTTCTATTTGGTAAAATGGTCTTCTTGAAACCCAAGAATCTGGAAAATATGAAACAAAAAACAAAATACAAAGTTTTTTAATTTGTTTATTCAAAAAAGGAATTTAAAATGTGAAATGAGAATTGGTTTGTTAAGAAGATATATATAAATAATATTTGACACCTTCGATGGCCTTCAACAGTTTTGGCCATGTTTCCATCATAAGTAGGAATAAATATATCACTCTCTAAGGACACCAGATAATCCAATGCTGCCATTTGGGAGGAGTGGTTCTGGAAAAACCTCAAATCTGAGGAATCCAAAAGGGTTTCTTTTCTGACCTGTTCATAATATTAAATCAAATTTTCTATTATGTATAATTTTTTAAACATTGCTTTTTAATCCCATTCTACTAACCAGATTAGGAAAAGCAGCCTCCAAATCTGCCATTCTTCTTTCTCCACCATATATTTCTCCAGCAGCAATGTAGATTTGAACAGTGTGATCCAATCCCAATGAACTCAATAATATAGCAGTTTCCTCAGGTGTCAAAGGGCAAGAACCTTCTTGCCTCTTCAACTCGGAATTTATAACTTTGTCTTTCCACAATTTGTTATCATATCTAACAATTTTCGACATCTCAGTAATGAGCATAAGGTTGTTCAACAAGGTTAACAAATTGGACAAAAGACATTATAAAAAAAGGAAAAGAAAAAAAAACTAAGTGTTACCTCATATTTGTAAGCTCTGTCACTTCTTTATTGTTGCAGCCATGGCTGCAGCCAGAGAAGGATAGCATGTCCATTTCATATCTAAGATGGAGTGCTAGAAAAGGACCCTTTTCCCTCAGAATATTGATTACCTTCTTACCCAATTCTTCTATCTGCGATGTAAATCTCAACGCATTGTAATTTACCCGGCAACGCAGCCTCTGAAGTTCCATAGGTAATCCATTATTAGCAAGTCTAGCATCTGTTTTGTTTAAATGCACAATTTTGTACTTTTTCAGAAGAGGTAGAATCTGTTGGACAAGCAAAGCAATCAACTTTTTTAGGATTAGTAGCATAATTAGCAGGGATGGTCATATAGCAGAAATATGAAATAGACTGATTCTACTACAGCACCAACCTCATTAATGTAGTAGGAAATGTTGGACCAACTAACAGGTGGCAAAGAATAAAACTTCCCCAGTTCAACTCTTTTCTTGAGCTTTTGAGGCAATTCCTTCAATATTCTAACCTCATCTCTCAAGGATGTGATGAAATGATCAACATCAAAAATGTCCTGAAACTCACTGCCATATCCAAGGGACATGCATGCTTTAGAAAGAAACATTGAAAAATAAGGGCATTTAGTATTTAGATTCTCAATGCACAAATAGAGATAGCTACCTTTTGTCAGCCCAAAACGAGTTCTTATCGAGCTCAGGAACAATAAGAGTTACATTTAAGTGTCTGGCAACGGTTACCATATCACAGATCTGCAAGAATGCAGCAAAAGCTAAAGCAAAAATACTTCAAAACCATGTAGTAAAGGAAGGCTAATAGTTCATATAAATGATAATGCAAGCAGAGTAGCCAAGCTAATTTTCTAACCGCTGCTCGCATTTGGTTGAGTCCTCCATTGCAAGAAACCATGAGATAACCATTATTCCTGTAAATCCCTGAGAAAACAAACACAATCAATTGAGAATCTAAAATCATATTCAACTACCCATTCGAGAAAATAGAGAACCCCAATTGGTCAAAAAAGCTAAAACGAAGCCAATGAGTGGAAACAGAGTTACAAGTTCCAGGATCCAGTATTCCATAGATTTTGGACCAAACAGATAAAGGAGCTAATAAACAAGAATCATGTGGAAAATTAATAAAAACCCAAAAGATTAATAATGATTAAAGAATCAAAGACTCACTCTTTGGCGGGAGAACAAGTTTGGGTGGAATTGAAGAGAATTCATGAAATTCAGACAGATTTTGATGATGATTGAAACAAGATGGCCAACCCTTTAACAATCTCAGCCTCCATATTTCACCAAGTGCCATTAGATGAACAGCACAAGTCCAAAGGAACATAGTGGTAACCGCCCGGAACATCCACATCTTCAGCATCGAATTTGAACTACTACTTGTACAAGTCTTTGATTTCTCAACCTTAGTCGGTAAAAGCTTTGTTCCAATCTCTTTGTCAGAGACATTGTTGTGAAACACAAACACCATTCCTCTGACCCCAATTCACACACAAAAATCCACTTAGCAGCTTCAAACTCTCAAAACTTGAAGAAAACACTGCTTCTTCAAATTCTACAACAATGAGTTATATTTTCATTTTTTTTTTCTTGATCCAGTAATTAAAAAATATAAATAAATAACACCACAAATATTCAGAAACCACCTCTCTGAGCCAAAACCCAGGTTTAGAAGAAGAAGAAGAGCATGGAGGAAACAGAGGTACAGACATTCGGTTTAATAGCAAAGCTGAAACTGTAAAGCCTGTAATTAAGGTTCAAAGAGACGTAAAAGTTACCGTCTCTTCACTTTGACTTTATTTTATTTTTCCTTTTTCTTTTCTATTTTCTTCTTCTTATTATTTTTTTGAAAAGTATATTCTTTTTTTTTTGTTGAATTGAGAACTATTTTCATATTATTTATATTTATATAAAATACATGGTATCCTTGTTAATTAAATTCCATATTATTATTATTAACAAAATTATTATTTATTATTATTCAAGCCTATCCTACCAATATCCAGTGATAAGATCTTAACATTAAACCAAAAGAAAAAAGTTACACCATTCTGTTATAAGTCAAAGATTTGAGATATTATATCTTCGAATAACTTTTTATTTTTTTTATTTTTTGAGATTGATATCATCGAATAACTATAACTATTGCATTGTGTACTGGATTTGAAACATTTATGGAATATTAGTTTAAATTTAAGCAAATTGAAATTAACCTGAAAATATTATTGAAATTAATTTTTTTTTCTGAAGCTAAATGACTAATCATAGTTATAATTTAGGAAAGTTAACCAAAACTATAAATAAAATAAAATTGTCAATTATAGTGATTCCCTTATTAATTCTTGGTTTCTTTTTCAAATATTTATTTTACTACTTATAAGCAAAAGTTTCAAGAATTGATAAGAAATGTATACAATCATCAACCTTGATATCCAAAAAAAGATAATTAATTTTTATTTCATTGAATTTATTTACAAAGACGAATTATCTTAATCCAAGAATTCAAAATAAATAAATAAATATATATACATCTTTTCTGTTACTTTTAAACATATATGCAACAAAATTATGGTGACTGAATTATGATGATGCGAGTATAAGTGATATTTTTTGGACGAAAGTGGAAAGAGATGGTTAGATACTATGTATTAAGAATTGATGAGAGACTCTATCATTAATTATTAATGAAGGCCATTGGATGAATGATTAAGTGATGTAGAAAAGACGCAACTATTTTTAAAAAAAAAATTACAATGAATGGGAAATGTGAAATAAATTCCTATAAACTCGAAATCATATTCAATAATATTCCTTTTAAGTTTACCTGTTTAATTAAATCTACATTTTTAGATTAGATTCCACTAGACAGTAGATAAACTTTATGAATTTTTATTCGGTTTTCTTTGGAAAGATTAATTTGGGATAGGTTTATCATGTATTCAATAATGCACATGTATTATTTTTTCTTACTTAGAAAGTTGCTTGTATGCATTATTGAGTATTTAATTACTACTAAAAATATATTGAAGAGTTAGGGGTTCCTAATCCCATTTTTGATCATGTCGGCTGGTAGAATTGGACAGTGATCATAGACGTCTGATTCTGTTGAGATCCATTGATTGAAATGTAATACAATACCAAACACTAACTTTATATCCCAATCTACAACACTTTCCACAATCAGTGAAATCCATGTTAATTAATACGTACAAAAAACCCAATTAATAGAACATAATGATTAATGAAAAGTTCAAAATCATATATATAAGCACTTGGGACCCAGATAATATAAAATATTGGTTTGTAGCAAAAGAAAAGAAAAGAAAATATTGGTATATCCTTCATGTTGCTAGTTGACACGGTATGTAATCTGCTCTGGTAAAAATTTTAAATTCAAATCTCACCACTTCCAATATCAACAAAAAATAAAATGTTTTATAATCTGTATCTTTCCCTTAAAAAAAGTATGAATGGATTAAAATTAAATGCCATGCAAATCAACTACATCGTTTGTTACATTTTTTTTTTCTTTCTGCTAGTAGTAAAAAGTAGTGTGAACTTGTTATGGCAATCCATTTGGGACAACCCAGACAATGGTTATTGGTAATAAATTCTAAATATATATTAGGTTTAATACCAAATGCTAAAATCCCTCCCTAATTTACCACCCAAAAAAAAAAAAAAAAAACCTCGTTGTAACAAAGTATTTGATAATTTGTTTGTTAATGTTGGTGATAATTATGTCATAATATATACAACAGTATACACAATTCTCTCAAGAACATCAAGGGATATTATGTTGGCGAGTTGATTAATAAGCATACTAAGCTTACTTGTGTAATTAGTGGGATCGTGTGCCTGGGAAAGAGATGGTTTTTGCTTTACTTTTAATCATAGATGGATATGTCTTAAAGGCACTAATCAGGCTCAAGTGGTGTTCCATCATCCATATAGACATCGTACTAGAAAAGTAAATTATTTAATTGAAAGCAAAAGAAAAACATAAAAAAATAAAAAGGTAACATAATTAGTATTGATCTTTTGAAGAATACAGGGTATCTAATGTCAAATTATGATTACTATATAAACATTATTTATCTTTATGGAGAAAATATAGTAAAGGGCCTATATCTTTTATGGACAAAATATAGTAAAGGGCCTATATATAAATAGTATTGGAATTCATAAATGTGACAAATGCCCGTGATTATTCTAGCTAGCCACTATTGACTAAGCAATTTGCAATACTTGGAAAGAAGCATGTAATTGTCTAATTGAAGTTCATATTAGCATACTCTCAAGGATTTGATTAAGCAATAGGTCTCCGTGAGAAATGCTAATTTGAAAATGCTGTGAGAATTCACATCCTGCAAATTTTTAATTTGCAGATTAGCACTGATAATTTACTATTTGTGATGCTTTTATTGCTAATGATCTATTTTAGCAACAAAACCGATATTAATAATAGATTATTAATAACAATCTATATCATAGACAAATTCTATATTATATATATATATATTCATATATAAGATTCAAGATGTTTAAGGTCTTCATGTATAGGATTCTCTATGGCCACTTGTATGGCCGAAAGATAGAATACCCACATGAGCATTTTATTTGCTTCATATATATTTTACCAATTTCACTAAACAAAAAGTTAGCGGTGCTCTCATTTGAGTCTTGGCCAGACAATAAATTATTTTGCTCTTCTAAAGAAAACCGTAAAACCGAAAGAAAAAAAAGAAAAAGAAAAAGAGAAAGAATTTTTATTTTTATTTCCCACACATGAAAATATTGGTACAAAAGCTTTTATGCAGTTTTTTCTTTTGGTGAATAGCTTTTATGCAGTTGGTAGCACATGAGAAGGTGAATTATGTAGATATAATATTGAAGGGCATTCATGAAAGAGCATAACTTTTTGGATAGCTTGTGATGAAATCACAATAATGCAACTCCAAAAGGTTGCTTTCCCTATACAACAAGAAAGATGGTATTTCCATTCACCAAAAAAAAGAAGAAAGAAAGGTGGTGTTTCCATAGCCTAGCTTATTTATGTGTATGTGTGGATTTGTTAACAGTGGGTGTCTGTTTTTCGTTATAATGTAAACGTCTAACATCAAATAACATATTGCAAGACTTCTTTGTCAGACAGCATATTATCTGACATTAAATGCTTACACTATGGTGGAGGACAGATGTCCATTATAACAAATTTATGTAAATGTTTTATAAAAATTTGTACAGGAATTTTCTCTTAGGTTTCAGAGTCTATGTTACGAAGGACTCCAACTAAAATTTTATCTTTTTAACTCTATAAATTTTAGGATAAATTAAAAAAATAAAAATTGAAAATTTTTCAACAAAAATGAAAAGAATAAAAAAATATTGTTGGAATTCATTCCAACATGGATATAGCATGCCTATTGCTAATATCGTACTTTCTCTTCAACTAATATTATTTTCAATTTAGTCACCGCATTTTAGACGGTATAAAATTTTTGATCAGACTTTTTAGAGGGTCATCTGTTCCAGAAATGCTTTTACTGAAGCACGTTTAACTCCAAAGTTCTTTTCAATTTTGAAGCCAATACCCTGCACCTGCCTACACTTACTCTGGTTCTGGAAATAAAGTAGCTTACCAATGCTCTGCACCCGTCCACATTTATTTTGGCTCCAGATCCTGATCGTCACACCCCTACTAATAGACTCCAACAATTTTCCTAAACGAGTATGTATGAGCATGGTCTTCATTTCCATTTGAAAATCTCCAACACTTTTTTTTTTTGGGTGAATGGATCTCCAACAATTGGTGATATCATTCAAAGGTCTTTTTTATTTTATTTTATTTATTTATTTTTTTGGGTAAATATCATTCATGGTCTTCCTGCAAAATGGCTTTGGATCTGGTGGAATAGTTAATGACCTTTTTTTTTATTTTAAATTTTTTGGCTGCATTGTTCTATAATTTCTCTCGCATGCCTATTTGACAGCTTCCAGCTTCTCTTGATGTGGAAGCTTCATCATGTCCACAGCTGTCAACTTAAATATACATTCATTCCGTTTCTATATTTGATATTACCAAGGAAGACTTTCTTATTCACTCCTTGTATTGTATCTTTCAAATATCTATATATTTTTCTATTTCTATTACTCTTTCTATTTTTTTTTGGATAAATTACAAAATTGAATGAAAAATTAAATTTAAAATATGCTTTTATATTTGTCACAGATAAAATAACAGATATTAATGTTAAATGTGCTTTAATACTTTATAATTTGGTCAATTTACAAATTGGTCTCAAATTTAAAATATTTTCTACAAAGCCATCAATTTACAATTTAAAAAATGGAAGATTATTATATTTTTTTATTTTAACGTTTAAATTTTATTTTATTTTATTTTTTTGTGTATAACAATTAACCATCTAGGATAGAAAATGAAAAGCAAATAGAGAGTGTAGGACAATATAACTATTTGGATAAAAAAAAATAAAAAAATCTTCGCTATTTTACTTCATATAGTTATAGCTTACAACTCATTAGACTTCTTTTTTATGCTTTAAATAAAAACTACGTAGCAGAAAAAAAAAATGGTTTGCTATTTCACAAGTGATCATCAGTAATAATTATTAACTGGCAGTATTTGAAATTTATTTTTTATTATTAAACATTTAATATGGGATAATCAACTTTTTGACAGTCAGCACTAACTAATTAAATTACTACATGGAATATTCTATTACTGAGTGGCAAATACTTTTTTTTTTTTTTTTTTTTAAAAAAAATTCCATCTACATGCCTCTTTTTATCTATCTACACAGTGTTTATTTATTTATTTATTATTAAAATTTCTAAAACATCCTTTAGCTTGCTGTATTTTTCGTTATATTTGCACAAGCATTATTCATCGTCTTCATCAATTCCAAATTTCATTGAGTTTTTTTATAGAAGACTAGCGGAGGTCTTTCCGGGTGTTGTCGGTAATTTTTCGATGGGTTTTCCATTGAACTCTATTTCATGTACATTCTTTCCGTGTTCGATATTGAAGAATTTTGGTTGATTAAATCATCCTCACCAAGTATAACTTAGTTTAAATAAAATCTATTGGTAGTGCAATATTTGAGCTAATTTAAGCCCCTTAGTTTTAGCCATGAAAGAAATTTCATTTTCAACGTGAAGCTTTGCTCAGTTCTGATTTGCCTGCCGAAATATAATTTTTCTCGAATTGATAGGGGATATTTCGGGATTTTCATGTGAAAAAAAGTTGGGAGTACGATTAATTGGGCCGAGCCCAGAGATCGTGGAATAGAGAAGTTGGGCTTCTAGCTTTTTGTAGCCCATCTCAGAAAATAAAGAAACGACGAGGGTTTTAAACTTCGAAGGAGGCTGAGGCTGAGCGGAACGGTGACTGGTTCGTTGGCTCGGCTCTGTAGTCTGCAAAAGAAAGGGAAAGGTGAAGCATGAGGAAGCTCAAGTTTCACGAGAAGAAGCTGTTAAAGAAGGTCAACTTCTTAGAATGGAAGAGAGAAGGAGGTCACAGAGAAGCGCATGTTATGCAGCGCTACCATGTCACTGGTCGTGACGATTACAAAAAGTAATTTCTTTTCTGTATTCTTTTCTTCTTCTTCTTATTTATTTATTTATTTATATTTCAATTTGGGTTTATCTTATTATTATTATTTTTTTTATAAATCTAAATTTCGTTTCTTTTCCGGAAAATATTTGGAAATAGATATTCGGGTTTGTGCCGGATGGTGCAGAAGCTAGTGAACATACTGATGAGGATGGACGGGAAAGACCCTTTTCGCATTCAGATGACTGATATGCTCTTGGAAAAGCTGTGAGTAACTTTTTTCTGGTTTTAATTGCTATTTTTGATATATATTTATTTAATGATGAATAGAGTTTTATTTGCAAAAAGCAAACGAAAGAAAATGGGTAAATTTGGTTTTTCTATGTTTTTTATTCTATTTTTTGAAGAGTCCCTCATGAATGTAATAGAGATATTTAATTTATTGAAAAAAAAAAATCAAAGCTCAATTGTTTGCTGGTTTTAGTCTTTGGACTTTTCTAACTTCTAACCAAGGGTGGGTAAGAATTTTCAGAAAAAAGTTTGGCATGGATGTGAAAAACTTGATTGGCACCATATGGTTGCTTAAATGTCCGTAACACTGCATGAGAAGGATGTTTGTTATTCTTTAGGTAGCTATCAAAAAGAGTAAAATCATGCTTCTGGTTTCTATTGAGTTGAGAATAATGTTTAGAATGTACATACATCCCCATGTTATATAGTCTTTCTGTAGAATTTTGACTGCATTTATAATCAGGTAAAAATGATGGTACAAAAAAAGAATTTTCGTGTAAAATTTGCACCTGTGGTGTGTAGTCTCTGAATTGGTCATTGAACTAGTTTGGTGTTTGGGGGGTAGGCTACTACATTATTCTTTCTGCCTGTTTATTATCGCATGTGAATATTGGGGGTTCTTTATTTTGTACATGTTCAAAGTGAAACAACATGGACAGGGTAACATAGCAATGCATATCTTTAAATTTTGGAATGTTGCTCATGCACGTCTGTCAACCTTGTAGCTGACCCTTATGGGATAATAAGTATAATTAACTTTGGTATGATATGACATAAATAAACTTCAGGCCTATAATTTGTCCCACCAGTAATTGGTTATTATGAAATGAATTATACTCGGGTTTATGATATATCCTGTTGGTACTTGGAAGTTATCATTTATGGGTGATCTAGACATTAGTGGCTTAAAAGCTTATTCTGCGAGCATATATGGAAGCATATAATTTGTGGATCTTGGCTTGGATTTCTGGTTTGGTTCATAGGTCGGTAATTTGAAAATTTGACACTTCTCCTTAGTAGCCTGATGGCAGTGATAGTTATAGTTCGGTAATTCATCTCATGTGGCTTGGGAGAAAGGTTGTTGTGTACTTACTATGTATAACAGCGTAAGATAGTGTGAATAAATAATATTTTCACTTTTATCTGTTCTTTTAATTTCCAAATCTATTTTTGCTTAATTATTTTTCTTATATAAAGAGTTTATGTTCATGACAGGTACAATATTGGTGTGATACCTTCCAGGCAAAGCTTGGTTTTATGTGAGCGCTTGACAGTGTCTTCCTTCTGTAGGTAATTGTTATTGTAGGATAACAACACCTTCCTTACATTCAAATTAAAATTGTAATGTAACAATTAAAAGTTTGTTCTATTCTGGTGCTAAATTGTGCTGTATGATTTTCAAGCTTGTTCACTAATTTTCATGCTTTTGTTCTTTCCTTCCCCATAGACGAAGACTTTCTACTGTTTTGGTACGGTTGAAGTTCGCTGAGCATTTGAAAGAGGCTGTCACATACATCGAGCAAGGTCACATACGAGTGGGTCCAGACACAGTTACAGACCCAGCATTCCTTGTAACAAGGAACATGGAAGACTTTATCACATGGGTCGATTCATCAAAGATAAAGAGAAAGGTGCTCGAGTATAATGACAAGGTGGATGATTATGATGCAATGAACTGAGAAAGAGGGCTTGGTTTCTAAACCAACCCTGATATTTATTTTCATTTTTCTAATTTTGTATGAGGGGTAGTAGATAGAGTTATGTTTTCTGTTTCTAAGAACAGACTCTCCAGAGGATGCTCGTCAAACTTTTGAAACAAAATACAGTTATGTTTCTCTGTTTCTAAGAACAGTCTCTCGAGAGGTTCATTGTATGCTTGTCAAACTTTGCAATTTTGTTTCACTGTCTTAATAGTTTTCTGATAAATTGTGGGCCTTCTAATGTTCTTATCGAGCAATATACGAACATGCATATCCACAAAACTCATTCTATGACAAAACACCTTAATGGGAAAAATGAATTTCATTTAGGAGCCTTGTGTGTTTAACAGAGACTCAGGATGGATATAACACAGTTCTAAACCCCCCTTAATTCAAGGGGGTCTAAAGCACTTACATTTGTGGTCCGTCAGTAGCTGCAAAGACAGAAAACCCAGCCTATAATACAACCAATAAAATCCGAAAAAGCAAAAACACATTATGCTCCTAATATCAGACTAATCTTCTCAACTTTTCCCTGCACTGATTGCGGCGTGCACAAAGTCTTCACACTTTGTAAACCCACCAGATAACACATCAGCCAATACCCCGATGATGTCAAAAGCCTCCTGCAAATCGCTGGCAGAATTCATCTCATCGAGCCATGACTGCAACTCCTTAGAGAACCCCACCATCTCCCTCACATTTAGCAGTCGCTCCTTCATCACTACCTCCCAAGCTTCTAAGCTTCCACTGTCATCCTCTCCTTCTGATACAGAAGAAGTTCCTTCGGTCCTAGCTGACACCACATTTATTGATTTTTTAACCTTGAAGATATGTTGCAGCTGTTCGATCAAGCCTGTGTAGACAAGCATGGATCGAACAATAACCAAAAGCTCATCAGAACCTCCTATTTCTGTGGCAGAGCTTCTGCTGGGACTTTCAGAATCTATTCTGACTATTGATGAGGATGCACGACCTGCTGACCGACTATGTGTGTGTTGCATGTATGCATGGTATATGCCACGCTGCAAGAAGGCACTGCGGTGTTGCAACCAGGATTCATAAGACTCGGAGAGAAGTGAATTTACCATCATAAATTGGACAGTTTCTTCAGTCCCCAAAGAAGGTTGTGTTCCAGGAGTGGAAGGTCTTGACTCGACTGTGGAAGATGTTAAATACATTGATACAGCCTTAGCCATGGTACGGCGCTGAGATGGGCTTCCCTGATCCAGGAGGTGACGGGCCATTTGAATCATGAAAGGCAGAAATCTAGAGTTGCTTTCCCTTCCACCACCTCTGCTTTCTGCGCTGAATGATGCTCCGGTTGCAAACCGAGCTAGCATCTACATGACAGAAGAAAAAATTAATAAGATCCACAAATGCAGTCAAACTCACAATCAAGGGATGAAAAGATAATCACTAGTATATTAGATTACTACTAGAATAATTATAAATGACATTGGTCTTGTGATATTAAACACTGGTAGTAGACCTATTCTTGACATCTATTGAACAAATTATTCAGAGTCTAAAAAATTAATTAATAAATATATTGACTAACCATGTGAGAATCATTAGCACTAATTTATAATTTACTAACCATCCCTGCATATATACTTAAAACGTATCCAATCTCGAAAAAACTCGGACATTTAATAACAAGTCATTCTATATATTCAAGCTTATAAAATGAATGCAATGATAATATACAGATAGTCTAAAAGACGAAAAAAGATAATAGCAGTGTACCAGAACAATGTCATAAGTCAACAGGCGAAGTCGACTTCCATCAGCTCGTCCGAGAGCATTGAGATTGTCCCAGTACTGGTCTACATAGCGAATATACTGTGCTAGTGGCACAGATGGGCCTCTCACAGGGAACAGAGAATTACAAAGAGATTCATTGTTTCTGAGAGTGGCTCCCTCCCATTCTTTCTTTGGATTCTTCAGGGCAGCATCTGCTCTTTTAGCCTCCTGATGGCACTGGAAATGAATAATATTGAAATAACTAACTGTTGTATAAACACATTCTCCACGAGCACTTCCATAAGTCCCAGCACCTAGATTCACCCGCTTGCTATACGAGTAAACACCTAACAAGTCAGTGGGCCTCAAACTGTAGCCCTCACGGCATACCATGCAAGCCAACCCATCCTCCTCTTCTTCCACATCTTCCAAACCTTCAAGAAATGGTCGAGCAACCACAATACGCTCACCACCATCTGAAGCTAGCTCCTGTCGCATTCCAAGTCCCTGGACCACATTACCAATAAAAAAAATATGGATTATCAGTTTCACTACTTAAGAGAGTAATCTTTTCCCCTCCTTTTGCAGTTGCATCACTATTCAGGTTATACTACACTTTGTTTCCATTGGCAGCAAATTAATAAGAGACTTAGATGCTAACGAACAGAGGAGAGAACATGTAAGAGGCAGACCTTGTTTCGCCAGGTACTCAAAAGATTGTTTTATGGTTGTTAAAAACACAGAATTCTTTTCAAATAATAGTTTTATGTTTCTAAAAACAGAAACTAGTTTTTTTGTTACATGTGTAACAAGCTCTTAGCTTACTGAAACAGAATATGCAAATAGTAAAAAAATGAAAAGCAAAAGAATGTCTTAACTACCTATAATCATCATAAAATAGAAAGCCCCACTTATATTTCATAATTATCATACTGCTTTGACCTCTGACCCTATAGAGAATCAAATTTCTTGGAACCAAAAAGTTCATAATTTCATGATAACAAAAAAAAAAAAGAAAAGCAACAACGATCTAAGTTTTACTATATTAAAAAGGTACACTACCAGAACCAATTTACAAAAATAACAGAGCAAGCAGAACACAAGACAATACATCTACTAAACTCTCAGGACAAATTATTCTATGCAGCTACGCTATTGAATATATCTGCTTAAACATTTACTAGAACCTACCATTTCCGACTTCAAAGAAAAATCTCAACTGAACTATCAAGAAGTCAATAAATAAGTACCTGAAGCAATTCTTCTCGCTTCCTCAAAGCTAGGCGCCTCATTTCATCCCTGGTGGCATGTCTCAACTTCCTCACCTTCTCCTCCAAGAAACCATCTCCTTTTCCTTCCTTATTAGAAAGTGTGTCTAACAAGTTTTCAGCCCTTGCCCCAATCTCATTTTCTCCCGCAACTCCTTCAAGAGCATGGAGCAATGGTAAAATCCCTCCATCATCGATACACCTTTGAGTGGCCAAATGCCCCATAGACAAGCCCCGCAACATAGACAATATTAGTGGAACTGATGGCAGTTTTAGGCCCAATGTCCATTCCACACTAGATTTGAAGCCAGCTTGCCCTGAAACTGCAAAACTATCCCTCAGATGCCTAACTGCACCACCAGTGATTCCTTTTTCAAGGATAATGTCTTTCAATCTCTCTCCACAGGAACTGGTTTTAAGAGATTCTGAAACTCTGACAAAATTTTCCAACGTGAACCTCTGCTTAACAGCCTGTTGAGCAGTGTTCTCATCTTTTGGGTCATCTTCATGTTGTCTCTGCAACATGTCAAACTCACTCCAGTCTTGCAAGTAAGGAATAAAATGCTGGATTAGTACTTCCATTGCTGCAGGTTCACCGTATGTTAAGTAGGGTAGGATTCTTGCAACCATTTCAGTGTTCCTCTGCTGTTTATTCGATTTCTTAAGGCCCAACGGATGGGACAATCTTTCCAGGAACATAAGAACAATTTTCTTGGCTTGTTCACCTGTTTCTTCACTGCTAACAATAAGAGCACTCTGTGTGATACTAATGTTATCACTTTCATTTGCTTCTAATGTTAAGCTCTCCACAATTAAAAGAATCCCTTCAGCTGGCTCTATAGCATCTACTGAAAAAGCATGCCTTGCTGTTTCAAGTAGTAGACCTAAAGCTCCCAACTTCAACAATACCCGTCTGTTCTCTCTTATTTTGCAGCAATGCATGAGAAGATTAAGAACCGCCACCAACTGCTCTTGGTTGGACTTAAAATCATCCCGCAAACGCTGTAAATTAAAATTAAAGTAAGATGTTTTAAGTTAGGTGAGTATAACTAGAACTCTATAGTAGCCTTCCGAAAGCATAACTGGAACTACTGGTCTCCATAATTAGAATGATACTAAATAACTCTAGAACCAGACCAAGGCAATTACCAAGTACTTGCTAAAACAAAATGGGCAATCAAAGGTTACATTCCTACTATCCTATTATAATCATCATTTTCCTCGACTATCCAATATTCCAATAGCCAAACATTGAAATTAGCTCTCGAATAAACAATAAGATCACTATTCACACACCTGGATCATGCCCAATATAATTTCAAGCCCACCATATTCACGCACTGCACCTGCAATTGCAAACTCAACTTCTGGATCTTGTGATTCTTCTCTATCCTCCTCCAATTCTTTAATCATAGGTTCAGTTGCCTCACCATCTAGTCCCTGCAAATTTACAAAAATAAGAATGACGATTTTATCAAGTAAACTCATTTTGCCTATCAAAAATATATGAATAAAGGACGTAGGCGCTTCAGATGTTCACAATAACAAACTCATTTCAAGATATTAATGAAGATCATCACAGAAGACAAAATGGGAAGCACAGCACATCAAAGGAAAGAATCAAATATCTTAAGAAAAATGATGTTGCATGTGTTATACGCCAATAAGTCAATAAATTACAGAAGTCATAACAAACCTGAAGCCTGTAAGTAACTGTCATGGGTGGACAATCTCTGCCTGATGCAGCAGCATTAGAAGATAACAAAGTAGTATTAGCCAGGGAGTTTGAAGATTGATTTGACTTCTTCCAAACTTGCTCATAAACTTGGGCGATGCTTAAATCAAGAGAGATAATATTCCCTGCAACAAGCAACTCCATTCCATAGTCGTCTTCAAGAAGACCTAACAGATCCAACTGATGGCAAATTTTATTCTTAACATCACGCATTAATGGGCCAATCTCAGCACTAGAATATGGATTCTTCGTCATTGATCCCCTGATAAACTCTTCTTGAGTATGTGCCTTGTTCAAAACTAATTGATATACAGGCTCTGGTTTTGATGGACAGATAAGATTGCAGAGCTGCTCTAGGATAAACTGTACATAAAAATGAAAAGGACCACAATGAATGAAGTGCCAAAACTATGCTCTTTGCTTTCAAATGAAAGAAAATACAAAATAAAGACAGAGAAAAACAAATTGTAACTTCTTCAATCACATCTTCCAACCATTAAGTTTGTTAGAGCTCTGTGCAAATGAAAGAAGTACAAATGCCAAAATTAAGCTTTGTTCCTTTTTTATTTTTGATAACTATGCTTTTATTTATTAACTTTTCGCTTTTTTGTAATTTATATCAGTAAGAAACTAAGAATCTGACATTACATTATTACATTTTAAAGAAGATTCGAACTTTTAATTAAAGAAAAATATAAAGCAGGAAATATGAAAAGCACAACCAACAAACATATGTTGATGTATGTGTTATGTTGACCTATGTAACATATTTGGAACCATTTCCTAACCGTTTTAAGATTTTCGATTGATGAATATTTAATATGGTACCATTGTTTAATTGTTTGTCCGTCATAAGTTCAAAATGTACTGAGGGGAGTTTTAGAAATTGATGAAAGCTTTTTAACCCAAAAAAATAAATAAATAAATAAACAACAACATATTAGCCTGCTCAACCATACCAGGCTAGTTCGTCCTTTCCTCTCCTCTCCATGGATTTGCAAACCACAGATACAGGCCCGGATGAACTGCCTTTTATTTTCACTGCTTTCAATCAGAAGGCTATCTAAAAGATCTTTCAGAAGTCGATTGCAATCACTTATCAACTTTGTCTTCTGAACTATCAAGCCCCAGATGACAATAAGAGCCTCAAGAATTTCAGAGATCAAATTGTCTTTCATGAATCTGCCATCAAGATCAATTATGTAGGATATGAAAAGAGAAAAGTTCATCAAAAAACGGAAAACAGGTAAGGAAATAGTCACTCATACCTGGATCTAATATTGGGAACCTCCAAAAATTTACCGAGGAGCTCTATGAGCTTATTAAGGATAAATCCCTGTGAAATGTCAATATGCAGGCTCCTCTCTAGTGACTCAACATTGTTCACTTCTTGGGTAATGAGTTTACAAATTGTACGCAAACATCCCCGGACAGTCAAGAATAGACGAGCATCTTCTGGCTCTATCATTTTGAAGAGCAATTCAAAATACTCCGCAGCACTTTCACCAGCAGAAAGAGTTGCCGGTAACAATGACACAAGTAAATTCAACAACTGAAACCTTCTTGATGAACTTTGGGCACAGAGTAAACTTATCAACATGCACATTTCTGACCTAATAGATTGAGAACAAGCACTCAGGACAAGTTCAGTAACCCATGAACCCAGTTCAAATGCTGATAAGTCACTCTTAGCAGTCTTACTAGCAAGCCGCTTCCACCTAAGTGTGTATTTGAGAGCCAGGAAGTCTTGTCTTTGGGGCCGAGTTCTTTGACTACCACCTTTGACTGCCAGGGATACCTTGTACTGCCTCCTAACAAAATCAAGATATGATGCTCCCTTTTCCCACTCTGAATAGCTCAACAATTGAATATCTTGACTTTTCTGAGAAGCATCCCAGTTTTTCTCCAGTGGTTCTGAAGCAGACTTGCTCCCACTGACATGTCCACCCAAAGATCCCTGCACATTTGGATTATTTTCCTCCTTGATCTGTGAAGCAGGGGTAGATTTTCCTATGCTAGATTCCTTGTCTGCTCCATCAGGCTTTGGAGGAGTACATGCCTGAGATATAATCCTTAGACAAGAAAGAATAACATGTTCTGATACAGCAGGATGTTTGGCACCCAGTTTTATAGAAGAAAATAACAGCTGAAAAACAACACGCAATCTTGATTCCCAGAATTCATCAGCCAGAGAACAAACTTCTGAAAGCAATGACAACTCTTCACGGGTGGTTAAAGCAATGTCCATGGACCGATGATGTTCAAGGCAGTAAGAAACTTTCCTCTGTATTAAACTGTTCAACTCAGTAACTGCATTCATATCACCCTCAGAGAATGCACAAAGAACTGCCCTAGCTTGGATGCGTGATGTTTTAGGACCTTGATGGATGTTATTTTCAAACAACTCAGATAAGATGCCAGCTGCAACAAGTTGTTTCTTGGAATTTGGATGCTTTAACAACAACTGTAATATCTCAAGACATTGTGTCACAAATGTAGTTGCACAGCCATAACAATTATTTGGAGATCTGGCAATAACAAATCTAGAAGCAGCCACTCCATTATCCGAGTGCTTTTGATGCAAATAATTCATCAAAACCCGACGTAGACCTTGTAGTGTCTGCACACTTTTGCTCACAGAATCAAAAGCTGCTTTGCATTTCTCACCATATAGGACACCCAGAAGAGCTATTTTACGGTTTATCTTGCATGAAGGTCCAGGCAATGAGACCATCATTTGCTGCACAGAATCCTTGTGTTGCGAGTCAATTTCATTCTCACCAATGCTTGATACAATCTTAAGAAGGGGCTTCTTGAAGCCCAGAAGTTGCTGATATCTCCTATGGGCATTTTCTGATTCAGATTCTATAGCAGCCAATCCTCTTTTCATATCTTCATCATTCTCCATATTATCAAATGTAAAACTTGGCTTTGCCATAAAATTAAACTCAAACCTTCCATATTTGCTGTATCCACATTCATTGCATAGGAAAGAATCCAAATTTTCATAATTGATGTTACGACACTGCCTGCACTGATATGCATTCTCATGGCAATTACCACATATCCCATGCTTATCGGTGACTGGTCGACTGCATCGTGGGCATTGCAATGGTTCAAGAGACAGAGCCTGAAGATTTTCATAGAAGGAGTCCAGTTCAATCATGAAGTTACAAGCAGTTATTGGAATAGGGAAGTCTACTTTCAATTCAGTTTGATTGAAAGCAAGGTGACAACTCTTAGCACGCTTCCAAAGAGACCAATTATTTTTCAGCTCTGACAAATCAGCCACAGGCCGATTATTGTAATACAGATTTAAAACTTTCACTGATTTAGACTTTCGGGCATCATGAACATTCATGGTTACTGTCTGTATTGTGTAACTCCCAGTGCATTTCACTATAATGCGGTTGTCTGTGAACTTTGTTTCTGATTTCAGACTTTCTAGCTTCATCCTGCTGTATGGTACCTCAGGAGAGCTGCAGGCAACACAAGGTTCACTCTCAAGATAATATCCATCAAATTCGACTAGTCCACTCAGAGTGTTGTATATCCGGGAATTTGGATGATTAGCTAAAAGCTCATTTTGGGAATGAAGTGTCTCAAAGATGCACCTGATTACATCAGAGGTCAAGCATCGGTCCACAAGTTCAGCACTTTGTTGCTTTGAGCTGGTATCAGGTACTTTACCCAACAACCATGTGACAAGTTCAGTATACTCAACAATATTTTGACCATACATTGGGAGACATTTTACCTTCTTCAAGAGAGCAACCAACAGGGTTTCCTTCAATGACTGCTTTCCATGATGCCACACCCCATAGAGAACACACTTGGCCTCTGAACGGACAGAACTTGAATTCCACTCCAGTAGAAAACAATCAATGAATTGTTTTAAGACATCTCCTCCCTTGTCAGAGAAGATATCTACAACTGACTCCATATCCAGACATGACTTCTCCGTGCCCGATTCTGTTCCATCTTCACCTTTCTTCTTCTTTTTCTGGTCATGAGATTGCGTACCCAATTTGTTTGAACTGATTACTGTATCTGCAGCTTCAGTTTTCTGTAGAGAATTGCCTATATCCCTTCCTGTATAGAAGGCCAGATTTAAGAGTTTCAGGGTCTGAACAACAGACTCTTCTCCAAGATAAAATACTCCATTCATCAAGAAGGGTAAAACATCCCCATGTCTCAAACAGTACTTCTGCCAGTTCCGAGGCCGAGCAATAGCTACTTCAGCCATAGTAGACAGCGACTTCACTATTTTAACACTTCTCTCATATGGTACTGGATTCTGAAAACCACCAGATTTGTTTACATTCTTGAAAAGCTTCTTCATCTCACTTGAGAACTGCCAAGAGTCACGAACACTGTAATAGTGAGTTTTACTTCCACAGAGATGCAGGAAGAGCCTCCTCGCATATCTTCTAACAAAAGTTGTGTGAGGATTGTTGATATAACTGCAGAGAACATCCTGATACCCTTCTAGTTTCAAATCCCTGCCAGATGAAATCTTGAAAATCTTCTCTTTCTCCCCAGTCTTGTCTTGCTTTTCGGGTCGAACTAATGTGTATGCAAGCCGAAAAGTATTCTCCAACAATAGCCTATGGTAGTCCATAAAAATATCTGTCCGATGGGCCTTGGCATACGAGTCTGAAAAGAAAGGGGAGAAATTACCAGCAGGCAAATCCCTCCGAACAGTTAGTAAAGCCCCACAACCAGAACCGGGGCCCCCACTTTCACAACTAGTAGCAGGGGACTTAAAAACATGTACCAGCTGCTGCAGTACATCCATTAGATAATTGACAAAAGATTGTTGCCTAAGAGAATTGCAAGCTCGAAGCAGTTGGGATGCAAAATCATTTTTCTCTTGATCATCCAAGGAACATGAAGCAGCATTAGAAGTGGGTGCAACATGGGTAACACTTTTATCATGTGTGTCTGTACTTCCACTGACTTTTGGCATGCTACCATCACTGCCAGGCTGGTGCCAGTTTCGGAGCATCAAGGTGAAGAACATAAATACAAGAATTGCAACTTCCCCGAAAGAGGAGCGGACTCTGGCATTAAAAGGTTGGTTAAGGTTAATCTCATCCAAAAACCATTTAATTAACTTATCCAAATCTAAGCTTCCAGGTTTTGAGACGTCTATAAAAGGTCCACCCACAGCAGATGATAATCTGTAGAAAAGCTGCATAACAGGGATTGCCCGCACCCCAGAAGTTGATTGCATCCATCCTTTTAACTGTTCAAGAAGCTCGGAGAGAAGCAAGGAATTCACAGCTTGTTTTGAAGCAGAAATTGAAACAGTGTCATTCACTGGGGCAGAAAACTCCCCAGATTCATTGGTTTCTAGGATATGAATTGATGGGGCTGAATTTTGGGCGTTAGAATCAACCATGGCTGGTAACATGCCTGAATCACTTGCATCATCGGGTGTGAAGTGAAACTCATTGCCATCTCCTCCCAATGATTCCACTTCAATTGGAATTGCTGTCATTGGATGATCTCTCAAGTGTGGTGGAGGAAGCCTGTCTGCATCTAGTACTTCATAGCATGCCTCACATAAATCAAAATCAGGACAAACAGTACAATGCCATCTCCGCCTGAGTATAGGAACAGTGGAGCAACCATCACAACAGTATTGTACAGTTGAAGTCATAGAATCTTCTTCAATAATGACTTGAGCATTTCCACCAGTTGAGTCAGGAGCCACAGCAGCAGATACTGCATTATCTACAGCATCATCTGTAGCTAACATGGTTTGCTTTGGAAATGGAACCTGAAGCAACCTTGAAGATATAGCCAAGCTGGAAAAGGAATGCGACTTTAAAAGAAGACCTAAAACCAGAAATCTGAAATCACAATACAGAAGAAAAAATTGTAATTACCTGCTTGAAGTCTGAACAGCTTCATTGGGAGAAAAAAGAAGTTTTTTAAATAATACAACAGCAGGTCCAACAGAATGTGCTCCGGTATCCTTTCCATGTAAAGCAAGACATTCAGCATAACAATAAATGAGTTCTACCGAGGAGACAACGATGTTGTTCATCGTTTGAGTGTCAGGCTGCTCTAAATCCAAGATTCCCCATAGAACTTGCATAAGCCCATCAACCACTTCTGAACCTACACCAGTAATAGGAACAGACCTTATTTAATTCAAAAGGCAACAGATAGACGGTGTTTCTAGGCTAAAGATGAAATGAACTGCTGCAGCAAGATCAACTCCGCACAATAATATAAAGGAAAAGGAAGAACAGTTAAGGTCTAAATATTAATTCATTTTTTATAAAAACCTATAAAAAAAGACCTCAGTAAAAATATACAGATAATTATAGCAAAAATCAATGCATTAAACAAAAATAAACCATCAAATATTCCACAATAACATCTTAGAATCAGGAGTTTGGACAAAAAAATTAACAAGGGCAAGGTTGCCGAAACACAACTATCAGAAAATCTCTGTTTCACCTTTAAAGGACTCAAGTCCAGACCCCTGCTCTGTTCTTACAAGAGATTAAGTGGAAAGTATGGTCCATTATGAATATTTTTCATGAATGTTTATAGATGCTTTAGGAAGATAAACTATCACCACAAAAAGAAAAAAAGGATGTGTGAGATGAAGATAAAAAATAGGGCAGATCAGGATAATGACATTACCATTTATCTCAAGGAAAGTAGCCAAGTTAGATCTACGATGTAATGCAATCTTAGAAACTGCACGCATCTGGGCTGTAAACTCTTCAATTATCCATGTTCCAGCAGTGGCACCAGCTCCAACCTTTGAATAGAGTAGAGAGGTAGACTTCACCACTCCAAGAAGCCGCATACTGTCCTTAACCTACATGAGAAGATTCCATTAAGTTACTAAATATTGCTTAAATTCATTTGGAAAAGGAATACATTGGCACATAAAGTAGAGTTTTTATGCATCATAGACTGTCGCTTTAGGTAATTACATGATAATAAATTTCCTTTTTGGGAAACACAGACTGCAATACACAGCAAGCGGCAGTCTGCAACAAAGGTTCTCGGTCACTTTCAAATATTTTTTCTAGTAATTGCTTGCACTTGAGTTTTCTCAACTCCAAATTTACATCCTCAACTTTTGAGCTCCCCTGAGACCTACACAATGGGTAAAGCCTGGATAGGACCCTAAGACCATCTGCTATGACCTGCTCCTGAATAGGAGCAGACTGCATAGACCTGCGTTTTCTACCAGATCCAGCAAGCAAGGAATTGCAACCAAGCACACAAGCTTCCATGTCCAACACTGCATCCATTTTCTCTTTCCAACCAAATTCATCCTTTGCCCTACCATAGACTTCAAGAGAGTCAATTCTAGACAGAGCAGAGCCATTAAAAGTGGGCCCAACAGAGATTGTAAACTCTTCATCAGCAAGGAGTGATTCTGCAACTGTAAATGGTATGTCATACCAAGACCGCATGCCCTCATCTAATTTAATGACCCTCTGGAAAATAGTAATTTCAGTAGGTATATGATTTGCTGATGTATTACCCACGTGCACACGAAAACCAACCATGACAATGTCAGGGTTTGAGTTGAAGACAGATATCTGTAAAAGACAGGAAGAAAAGTTTAGGCTAAAGACAAGAAGCAAGACTAGATGCATTATCAACAAAAATGAGTACCACGGACCCAAAATGTAATAAAGAAAGGGTGAAAGCCAGAAGAATGCATCCAGAAGAAGAATTTCTAGCAGATATTAACCAAGGAAAAGACAAAGTGCTAGGCGATGAGAGATTATGAACATCCATAATAATATGAACAATTCCACCACTTAACAAAGATTTAGTAAATGTTACTTCTACATCTGAAGTAAATTTTATCAATTATAAAAGCAACACCACCATATTAGCAGCATCAAAATTCATAATCCACTACATAATCACTTAACCAAGCATTAAAATTGAATCACATTGCTAAGACTAATAAAATTAGCTTCAGAAGTAACCACGACTTTCTAAGAACCTGAATTTTATGCAGAACTAATTTTGAAGAGTTGTTTAAACAAGATCAATCCTCTATCAATATTTTTCATTTTCTGCATGAAAAGTTGCTTGAACTTGATAAAGATATACACACCAGCATACACTAGTTTTCAAAAGAGAACCATTGAAAAACTAAATTTTCACCCTCAAAGCCTTGCCTAAAGTTTTAGTTGCTATAAATTCGTGCATAAAGGTGTTTATACAGGAACATGATAATACAGTCCAGAACGGAATAACCCAAATGGATCATAAATTATGGTCCTGAGCAACTTTAGTAATTTTTTGAAATGCAAAATGGTGAAATCTATTTTAAATCGATCACTATACATAAGCTAAACACCAAAAACATAAAAATATTTCTTAAAAACTTGTTTGAAAAAAAAAAAAAAAAAGAGAACAGGACATAAAACAAGCAAACAAACAAAACAAAACAAACCCTGGTCATAAATAATAAGAATTAAAAGACCAGCAGCTAGACCTGAAAGAAAAGAATGCATAACCAGTAACTTGCCACTGAAAAACAATACCTTAAATCCTGATGGATTGGGGCTTTCCAAAAAGCCATCCTCAGATGCCAAGCTTTGCTTAGCTCCTTCGGAATCACCATTTCTAATGGCATCACCACCCAGTTTCACATCTGCTGTAATGCACACTGTCTTCTCAAAAAAGTCCAGTGGAAATTCTGGGTTTAGACCAGCATAAGCCTTATTGCTGAGGATACCAGAATTCAATTTTTTAACTTTCTCAGCTGTCATATTAGCACCAGCATCAACTCCTACTGGGACATGCGAGTATATCTGAAGGCTACCATCATCGTGTAAAACAAGACAGTGAATCTTATCTTTGGATAAAGGCTTGTAAGAGGTTATCCCAACTATAGGAGAGGTTGAACCCACTGCCTGTCTCATGTTCTGAGCAAATAATTCATCAGCTCCCATGGAAATTGCAAGTGCAGAATTTGATTTTACACTTGAAAAACAAACAAATAAACCACTACCAGACAGCAACTCCTTCCAACGGTGCAAACCTGCAGGCCTCAATTTACCATCTTGTTCTTCCTCATTTATGATAGAAATCTCACATAGAGATGTGGCATTTGAGCTTAGTCGACCTACCAAAGTAGTCCCATCTTGACAGGATAGGAAGAGTAATTTATAAGTTGATGAATAGTGCAAAGATGAGCCCTTCGCATGAATCTCTCTGCCTTGTACCTGAATTATTTCCTTTAGCGGTGTGGCCCCAACATTACCTTCCACTGACAACTCTAGCTTGTATAAACTTCCCTGTTCTGAAAGAACAATAAGAAACATTCTCCTCTGGGAAGCCACAAAAAGTGTAGCATCAACAATCATATCGTCAGGTAAGGTGAAATAGTGCACAGGACTGATGTTATCCTGTGATAGATCATATAATTTAACAAACTTGTTGGTAACCACCATTAACTGAACCTGAGAACCTGGAACCCAGTCAATCCGCCTGATATATGCACCTTGCAGTGCAAGTTCAATGGCAAGACGATCAGTCACCTCACCACGAGGATTCAAGGTGAGGACCTGACAGTCCTCAAAACCTGCTACAGCAAGATTATTCTCCATCACTGAATTGAAAGTAAGATGCACAATTTCAAAGCGAACAACATTCTTAGACAGTGGTTTAACATTGGTCTTGTCAGCTGTAACAGGTGCTATGGTGGCTTGTCCAATTAATTGCCCAACATCAAATATAGCAACTTTGTCACCTTCTCCAACAGCCAGTCGACCACGAGGACTGACACTAAGCAGTGATTTGACAAGAGACCCACTAGCTAAATGCGATTTAAGTTCCTTGGCATTTGAATAATCTGCCTTTATCTTCAAATCTAATGACCCACTTTTATATGCCTTCTTCAATTGCAAGAGATCAGCACCAAATGAAAGAACCTTGTCTTTACCAAGAATGATTTTATTGTCTTTGGAAAAGTTAGAGTCTCTTTTGCTAGTTATAGCAGGCCATAATGAAGAGCAAAGCTCAAGCACCCGACCTTCAACATCAAGTTCTTCAAGCAATTGTGGGATCTGATCTTGAAGCTCTTTCGGAATGCATAACCTGAGTGAATTATCTATGTCCATATTAGCATCATCATCAAAGTCCGAATCACTTTCTAGCAGCTGATCCCCATCCTCTGTGAATGGCAAAAATGACTGAAAATTACTAGAACTACGGACAGGTGCACAGCTAGTTCCAGTGAATTTCCGTGGCTTTAAGCATTGACAACTGCTGCCTCTAACACCCCCAGCTCCACAATCACAAAAAAATCGACTTGAACGAGAATAAACAACACGGTGACCACGATGACAAACCTTTGCGCACACAGAGCAACAGCCTTTTGAGACAGTTAGATCACACGTATAACAGAAGTACCAGTGTTGTTCCATGAAATTGCTACCACTAGAGGTAAATGTGCAAACTTTAGAAGCCAAAGCCCTTTCACTGTTAATATCCTCTTCCTCATCCTTATCTAGGCTAGCCACCTCACCATCAGAAGTTCCATCATCTTCATCCTCATCTAAAGAAGTTGCATCACATTCAAGAGCTGTGGATTCCCCTTCTTGATTAGCAGAAAGAACCAATGTTTCAGAATTTTTCCTTGACCCTACAGTCCTAGAAGTGATAGGTTCCATACCTAGGGTATTGCCAGACAAAGACTTCCCTACAGACCCTTCAGGTCTACTCTTACCAGAGCCACAATCGCTCAAGAGAGATCCAAGAAAGCCAAAAAGAAACTTCAGCCCAGGTAGCAGATGTTCATCACCAGCCAACATCTCCATCAGCATCACAATCCTTTTCAACAGCAATTTCATTGAACTTTCTCCCTGGGATAGTTGAACAATAAAATGGAAAAAGGACTTTGCCACATGAATATCAAATAGCAAAAATGCTAGGTCAAGCGAAACTAGCACAGCTTCAAAAATGTGACTTTTCAGTTCTCTTGCTTTCAATTCAGATGCTGAGGATACAAGGCACATGATAAAATTAATAGTTGATTCTCTGAGAGAAGAAGCACACCCTTTTCCACTGTTGACCCCATCTGAAGCTTCCGCAATGCAACCTACAAGTCTCATTTCCAACCATTTTGACAGTCTAAGCAAATCCATGCCAAGAAATTTATTTTGTATCTTTTGTTTTAGATCAGGACAAAAGTCTCCGTTTAAAAGATCCACAAAGAAATTAAGGACCTTTACATTAACTGATTCAGAGTGACAATCATCAAGTGAGTCAACTAGAACCAATAAATCACCACGTTGCAACTCAAAAAGCTCCTTCATCTGCTGTGAAACATCTTCCAAACCAAGATAAAATTTGAATATAACAAACTTTGAAGGATCTTTCCTGAGGCTATCCATGGTCTCAACGACCTTGGTAATTACGCACTCACGGATACAGTTATCATGTACCCCTCTGGTATTCATGTCCCTTAAAAATCCCTCCATGTGAGCCAGTAGAAATAAATCAGCATAGTCTGCTCCTCCTAATCCCTCACTCAAGCTGTGATAAATAGCATCGCAATTATCATGAATGCTATGAAAGATTCTATCAAACTTGATAGCCATTACCATATCAAGGATTTGCCGAAGTACCTCAGAATCCAGGCTAACATTCTCTCTTATATCTTTTATTTTGAGAAGCCCATCCAGAATAGAAATAATCCCTCTTATGCTAAGAACACATGAAAGAAGGATTCCAGATGGAACTCGAAGATTAAAGGGGAAACCATGCAATATACATTCCAATGAGGCCTTAGATAATATACCTGAAGATCTTTTGTTGATCGTAGCATCCAATTTAGGTAAGAGGTCAAAAACAGACTCCAGCTGGACAGAATTAGACTCAATCTTTTCACTCTCATCCAGAAGGCATTTTTCAAATCCAGAATGTTTGAGGAGCAGTAAATGTGAAAACCTATTAGCAATCTTCTGGCTGTTGTCAAAGGTAGCTAAAAAGGAATTTTGAAAAACCTGTAAATATCTAATCAACATGGATGACAACACCCTCACCAACATCGAAACTTGACCAGCCTCCAACATGGATGAAATCAAGCCCTCAGCAACAGTGATATACTCATTGTCCTTAAACATGTTGTCTATCCAGGTCGAACCCACCTCAGGTACCGTATTCTTCATGCCATATCTCCATATACTAACATTAAGTAAGGAGGCTACCAAAGAAAGCCACATCCCATTTCTCAAGAAATCCCACCCTAATTCATCAATGTCCGAAGATATGTGTTCAGCATTCAAGAGCCGAAGCAAAGTAACTACAAATTCTGGATGATTTAAACCCACGGAAAGGGCATCAGAATGGCCTAGAATTGAGTGGCTGAAGTAAAAGAAATGTTCCATGTTAGAACTATCAGGAGCCTCTGAACCCCACCAGGAAGGAAGCATTTGGCCAAATTTAGATGCCATGGTAGGCAAATCCCAAGAAAGCAGGAAAATGTATCTTTCAATAATGAGGTCCTCAACCACTGTAGCTTGTTGACCTTTCCAGAATCCCAGAATCCATGAAATGGTTGAACAAATGTCATCCCAATTCAAGCGCAAGCAGTCAACAGCCAGATCATCCCTAGAAAGTGCAGCAGGAAGAGCTGAAATGTCAATTAGTTGATTTATTAAGCCATTCATGGCAGGCTCTTCCTCAACCCATGAACCCATTACATTCTTCACTGCAATTGAAGCCCAAGATGACAAATGATCATTCACAAAGTCAGGCAGACTTGAAGATGAGAGTGGAGATTCCCTCAGCTTTGACCGCACATGTAGAACCAGTGATGAAGGACAAGTATGCTGGTAAAATATCATATGACGAAGCACTAAAATCAACCTTGAAACCAGTAAAGCCCAGCATGACAAATGTGAGCTGTTAAAACCACCCAATGTTGGAGCATCAATTGATTTGAGGGAAGAGAAAATTAAATTGGCAAATGTTGCTTTTTCTCCTTCAGACGATAAGTGAAATGCCATAAGAAGAATCTCAATATGAAATAAAGAGGGAAGGGTGGCAAGCAGCTCCTTCAGGCTAGGGCATTTTAAACAAACAACTTTTGCCTTCTCAAGAATGTAACCCACAAAACCCTTGAAAATTTGGGTTCTCAATTGACTGCCAGCTGTGCCCACTCTACAGAAAAGAGTGTGGGCCAACAATATAAGAGTCTGATCATTGTAAACAAACATATCATTTTCAACTTTCAAAACTTTCTCAACAAAGTACTCTTCAAGTGAATCAGACAATGCATGGCGTGTAAGAAGATCTTGCAACAGTTCAAAGCAGATTTCATGGACATGACCAGCCTTTTTCTCTTCATATAGAGGGTAACAGCTATCAGAAGTCTTATCATCAAAACAACAACCCTGGCATAGGAGTAAGGAGAACAAAATATCAACATGGTTTCTGCTAAGTTTCTTGCAACCATTCTCAAAAACAGAAGAATCCCATTCAGGGGAAAAGATGCACTCTTTGAGAAAACTCAAAAAATCTGCAGCAGCTTCAATTGCCAAATTAGAATGACTGGAGCTAGAATTGACTGCCACTGGGGGCTGATCATACCCATCCGTAGATCCTAAAGAGCGACCACCTTCAGAGAAAAGATCTCCAAAGAGGGCTTCATCTTCATGGCAAACTGCACTTTCCAACTCAGAATTGCAACTAGTTTTAGCACCACTAGAAGATGATCTTTCCACTTTTGGCCTTAATTTTACACCTTCAGAGTGAAGGAAAAAGATAGCATGCATCAAATTATCCACCCACTGGATAGAGGATGGGAATATCTTCTCCAATAGCTGCTCAAACGTGTACCTTTTAAGCAAAGGAACTTCCTCAAAATGAACATGACATGAAGGTTGATCAATATTAATGCCACCAACTTCTGTGTTCAAATCCTTCCAATTAAGGACCCTGTTGGTTTGTCTTTTGAGGTCATGAAGGACTTTTAATATGTAAAGAACACTCCGAGGAAAGTAAGCTAGTGGAGGCTTCAGGTTAGCAGCAGATTTATTATATCTCCAAACAGACGAATCAAAAATGTCCAGTATAGAAGCTACCATGCAAGCTTGAACATTCACAAAAATGTGGCTGTTACAGAATGTACCTCGGACAAGTTCAAGAAATTCTTCCATTAACAACAGCACAAGGCCCTCAAAACTACCCTCAATAGCAGAATTGCCATTCACAAATTCAAATCCAGGTCTAAATAAGCATGGCAATGTATCAGCAAAAGAAGCAACTGCTTGCACCAATGAGGTATCATATTCAATATATGGAATATCCTTCGTAAAACTTCCAAGTAGCTTTAAAATCCTCAAACTGAAGGATAGTCTCTTGCGAAAGTTTGTGCCTGCCATCTTCTCATCAAAAATATCTGGGAGTACAATCAATTCTTTGCAGACCAAAATTAGGCGGCGAATGCATCCAACATGAGCAACTGCCCAGTGTTGGTATAGGGAGATCAATTTCTTCAAATCTTGTGGAAAAGCGGGTTCACTTAAACCAGGGTTCTGCCTATCAGATTGCATGCACTCAGAAGCTAATGTTATAAAAAGCCGATCCACCAGCTTCTCCTCCCTTGAGCAACTGGCGCCTACTAAGGAAGAAGTACAAAAAGCAATTAGCAGAAAAGAGAAGTTAGAAAAATGCAATAGAGAACAACACTTTACCTCCTCCCCTCCACCACCAAAAATCCAATAAGATAAAAACACAAAACTATAACCAAAAGAAGAAGGGGAAAAAAGAAAGATACCTTGACGACTGCATCTAATGCGATTTTCAATATCAATACCACCATAATTACCCGTGACCAATGGTAAAATGTCTACCAGACTCTCTATAGAACAAGGTTGCAAGGGATCAGATACTTTATCCGATGCATCAACCAGTGCAGTCTCCAAAAAGTGTACCACATTACTCTGTAAAATTAAACAGAGATTACACCATGCATATAAGTAATCTCAACTTAGGACACGAAGAAGCAGACATATATACATTGATAGCTGTACAAATAATTGTTTAGGACATTCAAATAGAATAGAGATAAACATGACAAAAATCAGTTAATAATGGTATTAAAAAAAAAAAATACAACTGCCACACCTGCTGTATAACACATAAAAGTTTGAACTCCATGTCATACTCACACAGTGAACTCTATTTCTCATGCTCAGCATCTACAAGCATCTATAAATTTAGATGCAACACTCAAACCTCTCAAAATAGGATTTGGGAAACTTTTTAAGAAAATAACTATAACTATAACTATGAGGAAGAATTTCTAATTAAAAATTGAACAGGGCATCTATAACAAGTAATGCAATTCAAATCAAGTACAAATAATAAAGAATCTTTAGAAGAAAAAAGAAAAAAAAAATACAAACAAACAACCAAAAACCTGAACTAGAAAAACAGATAATTTAACAAGAATTGCATTTCTGTCATCCAAAAAAGTTCAACCACACTGCTGAAGTATATGAAAAGCTGCAGCAACTGTATATTCTGACCTCTACAGATGCACATACACATGCAAATCTTAATCTTCAAACATAATAAATTTTAAAGAGAGTAAAAGATAATTACAAAAATTATTTTCAATAAAACCAACCCAGAATATTGCTAAGATTCTAAATAAACTATAATTTTAATGCAAGCAAGTACAATTTAAGGAATATTTAACTTAATTTCTAAGATTTGAGGTATCTCTCCACAGCCAAAAATACAAACTAATGACGCAATTTTCAATCTACATCTAAAAAAGACAAAGAAGAATAAGAAGAAAATAATTTAATATATTTTGAACTAGTTTAAGAATTACCAAGATCAGCCAGCATAAGTTGGAAAAAGAGCCACAAACCTGATTACTTAAATCATCAGCGTTGAATTCTGACTTCTCCAAATAACATACAGCGAATTCCAGTGATTGTTGTACAACCGCAATGACTATGGCCTCTGCTTGCTCCACTGTTCAGAGAATCGCATTCAAAAACACAAAAGTAAGCAACGTTGATACCACTAGTATTTCAAAAGTTGCAATTCTCAATTGAAATTTCAAAGCTAAAAATCAACAATTCAAAGTACTTCCACATACTAATTTACTTCCAATTTAAGACTTCCTGTTTAGAATCTAAGAAGCACTTTCGAAAGCTTCGAAACCAATAGAAGTAACAAAGAAATAAAACAAAAATACCAAAAAGCTGAAAATTTAAGACGAAAGTATAAAAAGCAAACTTAATCACCAAGAAAAAGAATAAAAAGAAATGAAGCGAGGTACCCGATAGAGATCGAGAAGCGGAAGCGATCGCAGACGCTAGCGAACAAACTGCTTGAATCTGCGAGTCGTTCCATGATTGAAGCCCTAGCTTTCCGTCTTCAACCGGTTCAACACCGTGTTTAAGAATCAGAAAAAGCTTCTCTAAGCCCGGTCTGATCGAGTCATCGGAGGAGCGAAGCCTGTGAAGGAGATCGCTAGACGACAAGGACTTGCTATCACTTTTATCCGAGAAGAGAACCTCTACGAGTTTGGTCAAGCTCTCGGCCATGGCGATGATAGAAACTTAGTGCATGAGAGGGGGAAAAGAAAGAGAGACACACACATACACTGTGTTTGTGTTTCTGCGTAACTTAGATGGAAACGGAATGTGGCACAGTGGCAGTTTGTAGAAGGTTTATAGGCGGAGAAAGTAAAATTAAATTAATATAATAAGGCGGTGGAAACTGGATTCTGGAGAAATAGAAATTTGGACAACAAGAAAAAATAAAATTAAAAAAAATAAATAATATTATAGAGATAATGGACTAAAAAGTTTTAAAGCAAAAGAAAAAAGGTGGCTATATATGCTTTACAATTTACCAGAGAATAGAGAAAGAATTATAAAGTTCTTTGCTTTACTTGCAAGTTAAAGTGATTCTATTGGGATTACCAAAAAAAAAAATAAAGCGATTCTATTGGGGTTTAGGGGTTTGTTTCCTCTTTTTAATTATTGCAAAAAATTAAATAATTGTTTTTTTCTTTTTTCTTTTTTGCGAGTGAAATTTCATGTTAAGCACATAGAATTTGAGAGAGCCGCGAAAGCTTGGCTTATTTGGAAAGTCTTGTGACCATATACGTAGAGAAAACAAAGTCAGTCAATCAAATTTTTAGTCACAAATTTTATTCATTTTCATGATGGAAAAAGGATCAATTGCTTACAATAGAATTGAATCCTTATTGACATCTGCTATATTACATTTCCTGCTTGGTTTGGAACTCATAAATTAAACAAAAATGTAAGAAAATGATTATGAGGATTATTTTACTTATTTTTTAAAATGGTGAGAGAGGAAAGAATAACTTTTATTTCTTGGACTAAACAAAGGACTATATAATTTTATACCTCCAGTAATGATTTTTGCATCTTTTAACCTCAAGAAACAGATCACAAATTTCACCAAAAAAAACAAATCACAAATCGAACCAGTCACACAAAATGTAACCCAATATTTTATCTCTGCAGCCATTCAGAATTCATACATTGCTCAACACAATGCATAAGAAAATTGCTCAATCTTCCCAAAAAATTCAATTCAAATCAGCCAGTAAATTTAATAAATGCCCCATATCATATAGTACACAGCTGACTACGGGTCAACCCACTTTGTCTTTTTCCTGCCTCGTCTGTAAACCGACTTTGAAATTGTCATAGCAACAAAAGTCGCTACAATATTAATCATATGCACAGAATCCAGATATGATCAAGTCGAGCATTGACTGGCATGACCAAAACAAAACAAATCAGGCATCACATCTCAATGTATTTTAAGAAGATTAATCTCATTTCTCCAATGAAGTATCCTAAGAATAAAAATAGTAAACAAATTTAAATGAAATAGACATTGGTCGAGACGATATAACAGTGAAGACCGCAGTAACCCTATCAATACAAAAACTGTCTGAAATGGCATCTAAAAGAAAAACAAACACATAGATCTTTCTACTTCAATGTTCCAGTTCAAGACATTCTTTGCGCAGCCTCCTTAGCCAATACTCTTTCCTTTGCTTTAGACTTGGCCTGGGATTTGGAACCCATGATGCCACCTCCCCATTTCTTACGGTGCTCATCGAACTTGTCATTAAAGTTAGCCTGAAATTAAATGAAAGAGAAAAAAAAAATTCAGCAATACAACAGAATTTTGTAATGAGGTCTAAATCAAATAAGCTTTTTACTTCTAGTGTCACTATTGTTTGAATATTTTACCTTAACTGCCTCCAGAATCCTACTAAATTCCAATTTATCTTCATTCTTAACTGAAGTAAGGCACAGAGCTGCAGCTGTCTTCTTATGGACAATCTATTAAAATTCACAAGGTGCAAAAATTCAGTATTTCAACCTTCAAAAATTGTAAGTTCATTCAATACTCAGAACATAGTTCAAAACTCACTGCTCCAAGCCGTGACTTGCCCTTCACAATTGCATACGGGACCTCCATTTTTCGGCATAGAGCAGGCAACCAAACAACAAGCTCAATTGGGTCGACATCATGTGCAATAATCACTAACTGCGCCTTGTTCTGCATGAAAAAATAAACTCCCTTTAGAAGATGCATAACTACAATGCCATTGCAGGACATTCAAAATGGTGTTATGTAAAAGTAAAATCATGCATGCAACAAGGCATTGATGCAAAGATGGATAACAAAAATCACAGATAAAAAATTCATATTTACCAAATAAACTAAGGTGGTGAAAGGAGACATGTAAAGCTAAGTTTTAATTTGCAACAAGCTGAACAAGCAAACTTGCAAAGCTAAAATATTAAATATGCCTCATTATGCACATTACGAACTACCATTGTCCATGAACTTCGATAGAGTTGCCATAATAAGATATAGATAGTATTTAAAACCTGCTCAATGAGGTAGGTAACATGATTAAGCCCATATTTGACAACAATTGGTTTCTTTGACTCCACACTCTTCCCATCAGCTTCAGCTTGTGCTCTTTTCAGAAGTCTTTCCTTCTTAGCAGCCTTGTCCTCAGGTCTATATTTAAGCAACAACTTGAAAAGATTTGTAGCTGCAACACAAAAGAACAAGAAATCAAATACCACATCTCCAGACGTATAACTCTGTATAACTCGTGCCACCATTATTCATTACAACTCAAAAATTTACCTTTGCAGCCCTTATATACTGTTGAAGAAAATGTTGCAACTGTTCATTTGGATTTCTACAGATGTACAAGACCTTAAACAGTAAAAATATCTAACACTCACCAGTGTTCTTATCAAGCGTTTTTGTAAACTGATTTAAAGCAGGAGGCACCTTCAAACGCTGCCTGAGAATCCTCCTTTTCCTCTGAATTTGAACAACATGAGGCCATTTGACGAATCTAGTCAAATCCTTCTTTGGTGGCAATGCACCACCAATCCCAAATTGCTTTGTTCGCTTCTCGAACAAGGGGTTTACAACCTTTTCCTGTAATCATACAGAGCCGATAAAAAAAAGCATTACTGTGTTAAAAAAGCACGCATTCTGCAACTACAAACTACAAACCAAAAAAATAAAATAAAGAAGAACATGTAAAGCAGTAACAAATACAAAATTACAAGTATTTACCACAAATGAGAAACAAACAAAAAACAGGGAAATATTCCATCAATTCCAATAAAGAAGGGCAACTGATAACTTCAGCTCTTAAAAGAATTGAACATATTTAATAACAACAACAACAACCCAATAAACGTATTTCAGAATCAGCTCAGGTGAGATTAAAATTCAGAATCAGAAACACCATATCCCTCAAATTGATATGCACAGAACTTTCTAATGTAGAGCCAAAAACAAGGATAACATTCACAAGTAAACGACCTCAAAGTATATCAACAACATTTCAGACAACCGGCTAGGAATTACATACCGGACGCTTCTTTGCAGCCACAGCGGCCTTCCCACCTTTTTTTGGAGCCTATAAAAGTCAGAAGAAAAGTCAAGTAAACAAAAACCATGGCGTAAAAGGCTCATATACCATTAAATCAACCTAAACTACCAAATTATATCATCTTTCAGAAAAAGAAACTCTTAAAATGATTGCCTTTTCCACTTATAAGCAAAAGAATTTGTTTATGCATATATTTAAAAGCCTTTTTTTGGCGTTAAAGTTACAAAATTATTCACTTAAAGAACACTTCTATATTAATTTTAAAACTAAACAAATCCATTTAAGTGTTTTAATTTATTGGGAACATGGAATTTGTGAATCAAAATTCAAAGAAGGAATTAGTCAGTTGTAACGCCAAGGATCTAACATTTTAACATTTCCACGAATACAATACGACAATCTCTATCTCTTTCAAAAACACTTCTTTCTTTTTTCCAAAGAAATAGCAGAACACAAATTAACAATCTATTTTGCAAACTAACTTCAAAATTCAGTGACAGAAATCATCTGAATACCAAACAAATATAAAATCATTGACGAAGAGAATGAAATTTGAAATCGGGAAATTACCATGATCGTTTATTCAAAATGGAGGCCGCAAAGAAAGAAGTAGAATTTATCACTCTAAAGGGTTTTAATTCGCTGACACGGAGCCCTAAATCCTAAGCTCTCCAGTTCGCAAAAAAGACCCCGTAGTGTTACCTAACTAGAAAATAACCCCTAATTTTATTTTCTTTGATGTTTTTTTACTACTTGTGAATTTTACATTTATGCCCTTTGAATTTTCTCTATGTTGATTTTTTTTTTTAATTGTAAAAAGTAATTAAGTTTCTATTTTCCATAAATGAAAAAAGAGTATTTAAAATTCACAAATTTATTAACTAAAATTTTGAAATATAAGTAGTTGACATTATTTTATTAAATTTATCTTTTATGATTATAAAATTTTATGGGATAAATGAATTTTTGTATTCAGTTTGATAAATTTTACATTAGATTTTTAAATTTTAAACGTATCACATTAAGCCTAAAATTTATATTTTATTCACATTAAGCTTCCAATTTACATTCTATGTTACATTAAATTCTCAAGTTTCATGTGTATCACATTAAGCTTCTAATTTATATTTTATAACATATAAAACCCTCTCTAAATGTTAGTATCTTGTAGTTTGATAAACTTGCACATTAGACTCTCTATTTACATATGTTATACCCTAAAACTATCATAAGCATAAATATTAATCGGTAAATAAGTTTCAGCCTCATTCAAAATTCACAGTGTTAACGTTCAAGTTTTAATTTTTATACTTCTGATAAAAAAAAAAAAAAGTTGTCGTCGTTACCATCTTTTTGCAAAATTTTAGTTAAGGTCTAATGTGATACAAAATGTTGTGGCAATTTTTCAGAGATACATCCTCGAAGTGTTTCAATCCTGCAAAAGAAGCAGAAAACAGGTTAGAAAGGCGTCGGTGTAGTGACCAGCATTCCTCCTCCAATGCTAAAGTCATAAACATTCTCCATTATTAATTAAAAATAGCTAAATATGGAAGTGGAAGAGGAACAATGTTTTTCGGGATGTATGTATTTTTATCTCAATGTTAGGGATGATGAACAGTGGCCTTTTTGTTTTAATCTTAGTCAAAATTGGTCTTGGTTTGCTTTGAAAATGAGGAAATTAAGGCTGCACGAGAAAGGAGAGGAAAAATGAGAAAATTGATGGGAGTTGACAGCTAGACCTCTATTCTTTTTGGCTCTCCCTAGGTTTTTCATATTAATTTTATATATTTTCAAAATCAAAGGCGAGGATCATCATAAATAAATTCTAGTTCAGGGATAGATGACAAGTGTCATATATTTATATTTGCTTTGGGCTTTAAATAATTTGATTGTATGGCCCACCACAATATTTTAGCATTTAATAGCCTTAATCTAATTTAAGGAAGATTGGTCCTATAGGAAGGAAAATCCTCATAACAATAGCCTCTAAATTGTTTTAATATTTTGATTAAGTCAATTTTTAAATATTATAAAGGGCCTGATGGGGTGTATTATCTTTTATGGTTTTGGCGCGAATATCAAAAATTCAAAATTCAAAATTTTTATTTTGATGGACGTGGCGTTATTTGTGGTGGGACATGCATTAACTATTGTTACTGTTCCTATTTGGCTTTACCCATTCTGCCACCTGCCTTCCTTTCCTTTTTTTTTCTTTCTTCATCGATCAATCACATCAACTTCCTTTTCTTTTTTTCTTTTTTTTTTTTCTTCTTTGGCTAAAAGAAGAAAGAGAAAAATAAAGAAAACATAAAAGGAAAAGTATTATTTGGCCAAATAGTCAGTTTGTGAAGAAAATAGAGAGCAAACAATATTCAAAATGGCAACAAACCAAAAACTAACATACCACAAACAAAATTGATTCCTCACAAACTAAGAAACGAAAAACTCACAGACAAAAAATGGAAAAAAGAAACTCACAAACTGAGGACAACCACAAACATAAAACAAAAGGGAAATCGTTTCCCACAAACGGAGACAATATGTTGTGGTAATTTTTCGGAGATGTGTCATCAGAGTGCTTTGGTCCTACAAAAGGAGGAGAAAATCGATTAGAGGGGTGCTGTCGTGGTAGCTAGCGCTCCCCTTCCGATGCCAAAGTCAGAAATATTCTCCATGATTAATTAAAAGTAACTAAAAATGGAAATGGGTGAAGGAAAATGTGTTTTGGGGTTCTATGTATTTTTCTCTCAAGGTTAGGAATGATGAACAGTGGCCTTTTATTTTAATTTTAGTCAAAATTGTATCTTGGTTGGCTTTGAAAGAGGAAACTGGGGCTGCCCGAAAAAGGAGAGGAAAAAGGGAAATATTGATGAGAGTTGGCCGCTAGACCTCTTTTCTTTTTAGGCCGCTTGTCGAGCTCTCTCCCTAGGTTTCTCATATTATTTTCATATATCTTCAAAATCAAAGGCTATGGACATCAGAGATAAACCCTAGTTCATAAATGGATGACAAGTGGCATATCTTTATATTTGCTTTCGGCTTTAAATAATTTGATTGTCTAGCTCACCATAATATTTGGGCATTTAATAGCCTGAATCCAATTTAAGGATAGGAAGCAAAATCCTCATAACAATAGCCCCTAAATAGTTTTAATCATTGGATTAAGTCAATTTCTGAGGATTATGAAGTGCCTGATGGGGTGTATTACCTTCTATGGTTCTGGTATGAATATCGAGAATCCAAAATTTAAAATTAAATTTTTTTTTCGAAGGTCGTGGCGTTAATTACGATGGGTCGTGCATTAACTGTTGTTACTGATCCCATATGGCTTTATGCATTCCGCCGCCTGCGCCTTCCTTTCCTTTTTTTTTCTTTCTTCGTCGATCAATCACATCAACTTCCTTTTCTTTTTTTCTTTTTCTTTTCTTTCTTCTTTTCTCTGCACCGACTGAACACACATCCTTTTTTTTTTCTTTTCTTTCTTTCTTTCTTTTTTTTTCTTTTCTTTCTCTTACCTTCTGGTTGAAGGAAAAAAGGAAGAAACAAAACTCAACTAGTCGAATATGAAACAGAGATTTCCAAATGAAAAGGAAACAAATGAGAATATCAAAAATCAAATGTTCGGCTAAAGGAAGAATGAGGAAAATAAAGAAAACATAAAAGGGAAAGTATCATTTGGCCAAATAATCAGATTGTGAAGAAAACAGAGAGGAAACAATATTCAAAATGGCGACAAACCAAAAACTAATAGACCACAAACAAAATTGATTCCTCACAAACTAAGAAACAAAAAACTCACAAAAGGAAAATGGAAAAAAAGAAACTCACAAACTGAGGACAACCATAAACATAAAACAAAAGGGAAATCATTTTCCACAGACAGCGTCAATATGTTGTGTTGATTTTTTGGAGATATGTCTTCGGAGTGCTTCGGTCCTGCAAAAGGAGAAGAAAACCGGTCAGAGGGGCGCCAGCGTGGTGGCAGACGTTTGCTCTCCGATGCCAAAGTCATAAACATTCTCCATGATTAATTAAAAGTAGCTAAAAATGGAAGTGGGAGAGGAAAAATGTGTTTTCGGGTTCTATGTATTTTTCTCTCAAGGTTGGGGATGATGAACAGTGGCCTTTTTGTTTTAATCTTAGTCCAAATTGGTCTTGGTTGGCTTTGAGAAAGAGAAAATTGGGGCTGTCTGAGAAAGGAGAGGAAAAAAGAGAAAATTGATGGGAGTTGGCGGCTAGACCTCTATTCTTTTTGGGCTGAGTGTCGAGTTCTCTCCCTAGGTTTCTCATATTAATTTTATATATCTTAAAAATCAAAGGCTATAATCATTAGAGATAAACCCTAGTTCAAGGATAAATGACAAATGACATATCTTTATATTTGCTTTGAGCTTTAAATAATTTGATTGCCTAATCCACCACAATATTTGGGCATGTAATAGCCTTAATCCAATTTACGAAAGATTGGGCCAATAAGAAGCAAAATGCTCATAACACAAAATATAAATTAGATGTTTCATATGATACACTTGAAATTTTAAATTTAGAGTACCATGTAATTTTATATATGTTCTACCATAAACTATCAGAAGTCTAAAATCAATTGTTAAATAAGTTTCAGCGTTATCCTAAATTCACAGAGTTAATGTTTAAATTTTAATTTTTATACTTCTGATAAGAAAACAGTTGACGCCGTTTATTATATGTTTGAAAAATTTCAGTGAGGGTCTAATGTGGTACAAAATAAAAATTGGAGGCTTCATATAATACTGATGCGTGTAGTTGAAAACCAAATTTAATAATTGAATCTACCAAAACTATAGTAGTAGCAAATTTAGGCCAAATCCACAATAATTGTGTTGAATTTCAATTTAAATTATATCATAGTAAACTGAAGTAAAATTATAAAAATAGAGATTTTTGATTGCTTGAAAAAAAATCTAAATCAAATCAAAACAAGTAAATATTGAAGAAAAAAAATCAATGAGAGAAACTCTTGAGATCATAATAATTTATAAAACTAGTATATAATTTATCATAGACATAAAAATTCTTATTTTTTCATTCAGTTTGGCATAAATAATTGGCATGGTCTATTTATTTTATATTTCTCACTAAAATAAACTAATTCAAATACGATCATGAATTAGTGAAAAATTTTGAAATTAAATTTAGAATCAATCTTACCTGAAATTATCTTAGAAAATAATCAAGAACAAAAAAAAAGCCAAATAAAGACAAACTCTACAAATGTTGTAAAGTTTAATTTAATTTATGTTTTTCATAGACAATTAATAGAAATTGGGATTATAGTCATTAAATTTTATTTGCTACTAATTATTAAAAACCCAATACGATTGAGAATTCAATATAACAATAATCCAATCTCACACTAAATAACGGTACTAAATTATAATTATGAGAAATTGAAAATATAAACAATAAATATAAAATAGCATAAACTGAATGATCAAATTAGATTGAAATAAAAACAAGTCTCACAGTTGCATAACTAATTTAAAATTATTTATACTTAATAAAAGAAGTTTAGAAGCACATACTTGAGAGAAAAAACTCAATTCTAATGTTAAACTTCGTCTAAAAGTCGGCTTCCCTCTTTACAACAATGAGAAGACATATTTATACCAAAAATCTAGCACTAAAACTAATAAAAAGACGCATAAAACGACTTGGATTTGTTCCCACCCATGTGGCTGGCCAGGCGCCTGGTATATTATTTTTATTTACAGTTTTGTCATTGTTTCTTCATTTTTAATCTATTTAAGCTTAAATCCATCTAAAACATAAACAAAAATACAAATTAATCAATTTTAAATGAATAAAACATGTTCAAATCAAGTATTAAGGTATATAAAATATATATACATTGTATCACATTAGATACACTTGAAACTTCAGAGTTTAATGTGGCACATAATGTAAATTAAAAGCTTAATGTGCTACATTTGAAATTTAAAAGTCTAATGTGACATAGAATGTAAATTGGAGGCATAATGTGATACACTTGAAACTTAAAAGTTTAATGTGCAAGTTTATTAAATTATAGGGTACTAAAATGCATTTATCCTAAATTTTATTAATTTATCAATTATTAATAAACTGTATATAATATATAAAAATTTTGATTAGTAAATTTAGAATTGTAGCATTGCCCATAAAAAAATTGCTTTAGCCATGGGTGGTAAAAACATCTTGGTATTGAAGCAAAAAGAAGTATTATAACTTATAAGGTAAAAGAATAGAGAATGCATATAACGAAAAATGACAGAAATATTTGACAAATTTTTGGCAATTTTCTATTTTTCCATAGTCCAAAGAAAAAGAACAATTTTACACTTATTAAATTTATTAATTAAATTTTTTATATTTAATAATTGATATTATTTCATTGATTTTAAAACATTAATAATTTGTCAACTATTAACAAAATAAAATATCATTGAATATCAAAAATTTGGTTAAGAAATATAGAACATGTAGCATTGCCATGAAAAAAACTGCTTTAGCAATGGACTAC